>JAKUCV010000748.1:6026-61336 GCA_028386065.3 Turnera subulata
CAAATCAACATCATCGCAACAACAGCAACAATAACCTTAGCAGTCAAATACCCAATACAATTCCATATTACCAAATATCCAACAACAATACATATAGCGCCAGTTATTCACAATTATCAGTTCATCACAATATCCACACGACCTAATAGCACAGTCTAATTTCTTTATTCTTTCATCAATTATCTCTTTTTCATTATTCCAAATTATTTCACAGACTCGTCCATTCTATAATCTCGTATCACTAATTAGACACAATTGACGGATCAACATTATTCTCAGCACAGATTCCACAATCGATAACACAATGAACCAAGAACAGCAACAACATTTCCACAACAATCAAGTAACAGTCATCAATCATTTCAGTGGTTCAATCAAGCAACAAGTTACACATACAGCATTACGGGCACATATCAAGGGTTATCCATCCTCACCTTGGCCGATTACTCAACTTCGGAAACAATGACCGGTCCGACGCCGGCTCCTCGGGAAACTGCCCGATAACCAAAAACCTATACCACAAAACCATATATTCACATAAATGCACATCAGAGTATGTCATGATGCCAAACTGCGTAATAACCCATCCCGGTTCATATTCTTTATTATCTCCATTTATCGAAAATATTTAACCATACGTATATCTGAATATAATTTCGGTACCATACTTTAATTAAATCTCTCCTTTAATTTTTTTAAATAGAATAATCTTACTTTGTTTTCCAAGATAATGACAATATAATTTTCCTACAAATTATATCATATATAGGTATTTTTTCCAAAATTATTTCCATAATATATATTAATTGCCAAATTATAATTACCAAATATTATTATCTTTAGACATCCATATTTCTAGTAAAATTAATCATATAAGCTTATTTATTTATTATTATTATTTTTTTGGAGTAAATGCGAATTTACAATATATGTATTCCCAAAGGCTATATGTTTTTCCAAACAATTATAATATCAAAATATTACCTTCGTATATATTTTTTTTTTCCAAAAGTAATCAGTTACCATAATTTTTCTAGAGAAAATAATACATATATTAAATTTCCAGAATTTATTTTCATGTTATTTATATTTTTTTTCCAGAAAATGATCACGTGTATAGAAAGTATTCATATCGCATATATCCAAAAAAAAAGTCTTTACTATAAACGAAATTTTAGCAAATAGAACCATATATTTATGTCTCCGAAAATTTTCTACCATTTATCTAATCGTATATGTATATATATATACATTCAAAATTTCCTACTTCATACTTATCATAATATTATAGAATAACCATATATTTTTTTCCAAAATATATATTATGTTCCAGAATTATATATATATATTTATTTATTTATATTTATATATATATATTTTTTTATAATCTGGACTGGGCCAACAATTCAAGCCCATGAACTATTTACCCAACAGATCAGCCTATGGCCCAAGCGCAGAGCCCAGACCAAGGCATGAGCCCAAGGCCCACACCAAGACCAGGCCCGCATCAACCATCCAGCTGACCCGTTGAGGAAACGGGTCACTCACCCTTAACTCGGGTCGGTCAATGCAGCACAGGTCACGGCAAGGCGACGGCATCGAAGCGGGGGCGGCGACGCGAGCAGGGAACGACGTGACGACGAAGGCAGAGGCGTCGTAAGGGGAAGCGACGCGGGAATGAAGGCGTCGGGCTGCTGGTGTGGCTCGGCAGCGGCGAGGACCGGGTCTCCACTCGGACGGCGTCGGTTCACAGCAGAGCTGGGGGCAACGATGGTGGTAACCGGCAGGGAGAAGAGGATGGCGCGCGCGAGGGAGGAGAAAGGCCACGGACGGCGTGGCTGCAGGCGACGACGGCAGCACGGGAAGAAGGGGACGGCGGTGTCGGCGGCAACTCCTCCTCCTCTCTTTTCTTTTTTTTTTTGTTTTTCTTCTCTTCTATTTTTCTTATTTTCTCTCTCTTTTTTTTTTTCCTTTTCTCTCTTCTTTCTTTTCTTTTTTTTTCTTTTCTCTTCTCTTATTCCGGCTGCCTCTCTTCCCTTTTTTTTTTCTTTTTCTTCTCTCTTTTTTTCCTTCTCCTTTCCTCTCTTCTTCTCCACTGGTTTTAAGCTGGTTTCTTTTTTTTTTTTTCATTCTTACTATTAAGCATGTGAACATCAAATAATGTAAATCGTCCGCATTACGGGCGAATCCGATCCGGACCAGAAAATAACAGATACCTCCTTAGTTATTTTCCGGTGTGATTTTCCGAGAAATTCCGAAACCCGAAAAATACCAACTTAGTTCCGAAAAATCCACGGGAAAATCATGAGCGCGGGAAAAGTCTCGGTTTCGAAAAACGACTCCCGTTTTACCGTGAATTAATTACCCAAGATTAATTCTTTCGGTAATTCACTGTATAACGACTTTAACGGTCCCGGTAAAAATCCAAATTTTACCCGGGCTGTTACATTTTAAATATTCCAGATTTGTTCATTATTTTCCTACTTTATTTTTTTGGCATTGTGTTTTTTTCAGGTTTATAATATATTTTTTCCTTCCATTGTGATAGTTTTCTAATTTTTCTAGAATATATGAGATTTTATTTGATATTAAAAATTAAATATTAAGTAGTGTAAGTATTAAAATAAAAAATATTTCATGCCACTTAACTTTTCAGGAATTAAAAAAATTTGAAATTAATTTTTTTACTTTTATTTTTTTGGCATTGTTTGTGTTTTTTTAGTTTCCCTAATTCGTTTACTATTTTCATTTTTTTTAAGGCTATTGTGTTGGTTTTCTTTATTTTTTGGATTATATATAATTTAATTTTTTTTGCATTGTGTTTTTTTAAAAAATAAATCTGATTTATTTATATTAATGGGAAAAAATAGAACAACACAAAAAATATATATATAGAAAGGAAAAGGTTTAATTATAAGAAATATTTTTATTAAAAAAAGAATTAAACTTGAAAAAAATTCTAAAAAAAACAAAGAGGAAGGATGATGCATAAAAATAATTAATATATTAGTGGACAAAAAAACCTAAAAAAAGAATCAATAAGAATAAAAAATTTTTAAAAAATAAAATGTTTCTAAAAAGTATAATCTATTTATATTAAAAATTAAAAGAATTATTTTATAACATAAATTAATATAGAAAATTAGTAGCAAAAAATTGTTACCCACTAAAAGTGAATACAAAAAATTATTCAGTTGTTGTGTTTGTGGAGAAAATTTTTGAAAATATTGGCTTAAAGAATGAATAATTTCTTTTTTAAGAAACAGGATACAAATTTAAAAAACAATATGTTTTAAAAAAAATAGTATAGTTATTAAAAATATTATTGAAAAATATTTAAAATTTATACTAACCAAGTTTTTTCCTAAATAATTTTTATGTGTATACTTTTAAAAAACTAACCATGTCCGTGTAATCCATGGGTAGTATTAGTTTTAAGAATTTTATTTCCTAGATTTCTATTCATTTTTTTTACATAATATTAGCACTTAATATTTTATATTTTATATTTTAGTATTATATTTCTAAGTTCAAAATTTTAACAAATATACCACTTAATATTTTATACGGCCATTAGCGAGCTTGATTTTAGAATATTAATTAAATTTAAATAATTCTAAATCAGAAAATGTTAAATTGACGATATATAAATATAAATTTGACCTGAAAATTGAATAAATTAATACAGGTATGCAATTGGAAAAAAGAGGACCTCACCTAATATTTTATATGGCTATTAGTTTCAATTCTTTTTTTTTCTTTCAGATTGATTGAGCAGCAAGTTTAATGCGTATACTGTTAAAAAAATTTTAAACCATACAATAATATAAAAAAATTTAAAATTTATAAAAAATATATTTTATTAAAAAAATACTAACCAAGCCCGTGGAATCCACGGGTAGTGAACTAGTTTAATATAATAGCAGGACCAATCATATATTTAACTTGATGGAGAATTATATAATTATATAGTTCCTCAATTTTAGAAATTTTAACAAGAACTTCTATTGTCTCTTAAGAAAAAACATACTTGATATATATTGGCCGAGATTATGTGGTTGACCATTGATTGATTGAGATATGATTTATGCTATATTAGATTACCTGTAAGCTATTAAAATTGGTTACCCACGACAGTCACGACACTGGAGAGGAGGCTAAATTTCCTCCAATAAACCTTTTTGTTTATGATAAGATCAAAGATTTTCATTTATCCGCTACGATCTCATATATAACTCATGGCATTTTGCTACTGGAAAATAACTCATGCCTTGTCACCAATAACATAAATGACTTGTGAACTGAACATGGCACAAACAAAAACCATACGAGGACTTGTTCTAAAACATGATTAAGTTGAGCTAAAAGAAAAAGGGAAAAATAATGAACTGTTAACAAAATTATAAAATTGTCCAGATTGGGGATGTTATAGAGGGGAGAGCATTTTGATAACTATATGTTTTTTTCAGATGAACATGGACACATCCCCGTGTCTGCAGACATATTGATCAGAAACTGCAAAATTACAGCCACTTGCTGTTTTTAAAACCACAAAATTTCTTGTTCTATTGGAACCATGATGTCACATTTTATAAAAGAATTGTGGATGGATTCGCTTAATCACATGCACTATGGGTTGAAGGATCATGGCTGCACCACTCCCTCCACCCACAACCCTCCCAACCTTTTGTCGTTTGCTTTTGTTTCCATCTCCTTTTTCATTAGAACCTATAGTTAAGATTAGTTAATCAAGATTGAGTCTTGGACTGCACGCTAATCATTACAAGCTCAAATTAATTAATCGGTCAGCCATATGTACATGCTTGGGGGTTAGCCTACAGCACCCTAATCAGAAGCTTAAGTACCGCTATATAATTAATATGGGCCATTGAAATTAAAATTATACACTCATCACATGAAAATGAACTTGAAAGTTATAATACATCTGACATGAAAGGATGACTTGGACAACGTTCTCATAAACAACAACAAAAAACACCAAGTAAACAAACCCTACTGTTTACCCATCAGCAGATTCCAATTATGCATACAACCACAATAGAAGCTTCTTGGTATTTTTTTTTTTTTTTACCCCTCGCATCTTTGCAATATAATATTATACATTGCCCAAACTTCGTACCTTATCATATATTCATACACCGTATATGCATTTCATATTTTGAAGCTAGCTTGACCTCTTAAACTCGGTCGTGAGATTGTGGAACCTCTCAGATAGAAAGAATGTTTGAAGCCCTCTTAATGTGTTTGAAGCCTCAACTTGGGCAGTGAAAATTGCCTTGACTGGTCTATGATCAGACAAGTTCGATTCTCCCCTTGTGTACAAATTTTGCTTTAGCCCCTCTCCATGCCAAATAATACGATCGCACCTGTATCAAATCATATCATCATCACAAAGGAAAACAAGAAGTACACAACACTCATTAGTTTTGTTCGTCTTAATTAATTACATAGATACTCACTTTTTAATTAATTGTAGGTTAGTAAACTACTTAGTACTTACCATGCAGGAGACCGCCATTTTTCCTCCTTTTTGCCTCCGACGCAACCAAAGTATGCATTGGAGTTGTTGCAGTATTTGTATGTGGGAGCAAAGTGGATTTTTCCCTCATGCCAACCCTCAAATACTTGACCGCTAGTGAGCTCCATCCTTAGCTTCATTATTCCCACGAACAAAATTCATTTCTAATTATACGTACGTAATTGGAAATGCAAAATAATATATCTTGTCTAATTTTTTAATAGATCCTCGAAAGAATATAAAGTTACATATATATATTAGGTTGTGTTCCTTTCTACCTGATCTTTCTCTAGCAGAGCATCCCACTCCTTTTTGCCCACCAATAATCGAATTGTTGACTCCGGCAGCGAAATTCTATAATTCAAATCTCCAAGCAAAATTACCCGACTGCATTCAGTAAATCATTAGTTCTAGTTAGCCGACAGCATGATCCACACCAAGATTATCCTTAATTTGACTTACAAATTAAACTGGTACCTCTCTCTCCCTCTCTCGTTGGAAGAGAAAGTTTTAATATAAGATATTGATGAGAAAAGAAAACAACTTCCCCGCGAAAGATTATACAAATAGTAGATGGTTTACCAGAAGAGAAATTATCCCTTTCAGGCGGTTAACTACCCTTTTTTTTTCTTTCCAGTTTTAGTTTGATTAAGAATCACGTAACTGGAACTTCATTCATTATATAGACCAATGCGAGTAACACAGAGAATTAAATATTGTATATCTTAGTTTTTGTTGGGAGCCACAAGCCTACAATTAGGACAAATTCAAAGTTGGGAAGCTAACAAAACAATGATGGTACGTTTAATCTTTACTTTATCGTGTGCATGGATGTCTTTTTGTTCGTGGTTGGTAGTGGGAAAGAAGGCCAAACTGTGAATTAAATTTATCAGTCAATTATTATAGTAACAGATAAATGAATTGGTTAATTTGGACGGTTTCAACAACTTTAATTAGTTCTTGAATCCTAGAAAAGAAACAACTGTATATAGTTCAAGAATAACGTGTGCATGCGTACTCATGATCAAGAATATTGCGGGGCAAATCAAGCACAGGCCCTCCTCTTGGGAAGCTTGTTCGAGCTAATATTTCTGCCACATCAGAGTTTCTGTGCTTCTCATCACCATCTCTACCGCCTGAAGCCAGATGGCTGCACACAAAGCAGAAGCTTGTTTCATGTAACCGAAACCTAACTGACACAGAACCCTGCAAAATACAAAATTAATTAACTTTAAGACGAAACACACTACATGAGAAACACATCTCAATTAATTTATTTCACTGGCAAAACCTTTTGGGCCGGTTTTATTACTTGAGTGTGCTTCTAGCTATATTCCTTCCATATTTGGTAGAGATTCTCAATCACTAAGCTTGATTAATTAATGGTATTTCTAATTAATGAAGTGACATGTTCTATATCGAGAACTAATTAAAAAAAATTATGAATTGGGTTGAAATTAGAAAGATAGTGGTAAAATATGTGTATGTACCTTATTTCCAAGGCAACCCATGATGCCACAGCCTACGCAAGAGACACTGGGATGCTGGATATAAGGATGAAGACTGCTGCGAACCCAGACCGAGATGAAGATCCCAACCATTTGCTTACTGATAATGCATCGAAATTCGCGAGGAATAATACTGCTCCCCATGGCCATTTCGTCTTCTTCTCTGTGTTCATTTTGTTGCTTGTGATTCTGGCTATACGCACTACTGTCTTTCTTGTTCAACGCTCGTCTGACCAATGAATTCCACTTCATAGAAATCTGACTATTTTCAGAGCCAAGAACATTTGATGCTTTAAGAGGCACAACCTCTTGAAACCTGCAAATTAATTAGTTACCGTTAAAATTGATGAATTCGTGCATTAATATTGTATTAATTTTCAGGCCAAACAACCTTGGTAATAATTTACTACCCGTGGAGTGAAAATAACTATATCTGCCAACACTACAAGTAGTGTAATGGCATATCCTCATCCAAGTGTCATGGTTCGATCCCAATAATAGTTGGGGTTAGGGATAGCTTATAAGATTCTAATATAAACGAAAAAAACATAACTCTATCTCTTGGCCTTATAATCAATAGGCATATAATTATTACCCTAGAACATAGACGTCACAAAAATCGTTGTCTACGGCTAGCCAATCTTCCATGTCCAAATCTTCGTGCGGCGTAGTCCCACCCACATTCCATGTGCTAACAAATACCCTTAACCAGAACCATGGAAAGGAAAAAACGTAAGCCCGGGAATCAACCACCATGCACGTACATATATATGCACAATATATATTAATTAATTAATTAAAAAGCAAAGAAGAACAGAAGAAGAAGAAGAAGAAGAAAAGGACTAGAATTATAAGGTCATATTGCGGGTGGGTATTTATATATACCTGTAGGAAAGGGAGCTCTTCTTGGGATTGAATATGGTTTTATCGAGAAATGATAACTGACTTAAGGTGGGAGCATCCGTCAAGGCTTCTACGTCGCTGCTTGGGAAATCTGCTACGAAGTTGCTATTTCCCAATCTCTTCCCGAAGAACTTGTTAGCTACTAACCTTGGCCACATGACCTACAAACAAAATTATAAGCACAACAATTTTCGTATATAATGATCAGTAAGTAGAGCTAGCCAAGAATGCTAAAGAAACGGTAGACATGCTTTGATGAGAAAGAGGATCATGACTTACTTGGTTTCTTCCTTGCCGCATATGGAAAATACAGACAGATTAACGCACTATCAGCACACACAGTGCGGGATGGGAAGAGTTTGAGAGAAGAAAGCGTAGAAGACTTAGGAGGATAGAAGGGAGTTGCAGAAGATCAGACAATTAAAAAAGAATGGGCAGAGGAAGAGAAGCAGATTGCTACAGCTGCAAGTTGGCGCGCATGGAAGAAGCACTGACGTCGATGATGATGCGCCTTTACTGGATTTTGTATATTACATTTACCTTTCATGATCAACCCAATATGATCATGCATATATCACACACTGGCAGAGAAATCTAGAGAGGGAAACCAGAAAACATTGGTCTTCTCTAAACTTTTCAGACATTGATCGGTTTGTTGGGTAGATTTTGATTCCCGGCATTCTTTATAAATTTCCGCCCATTTTAATAACAATTCAAGGTGTTGCAAGTTGGATGTGGTCCATTACTAATGGAAAAAAATAGAAAGAAGAAAACAAGAAACCGTAGGGGACTAATCAATATTTTACTCTTACATGCTCTGACATGCATAGCGATTGGGCGAGCATCTGTACAATATATTAGGCACAAACATGTGGACTTATTTTAAGATTAATTCCATTAGTTAAAAAAAAATTAAAATTGTATAGGCCAATCAATTTGAAACTGATGTGATAGGATTCCATTTAAGATTGGATATATATGTGTTTATTAGTCTTCATATTTCTTCTTGACATTGTGTACATGATTTTATTCTCCTTAAATTGAATAGCTTTTTCTTTTAATCAAGTTTAGGTTGAATGGATGCTCCCCAATTAGGTATTTAAGCTAATCCTTGTTCACATCATATAAGGCAATTTTTTATTGCACATCCAATATCTAGAGTTTTTTTCACTAATCCGAATCACCCACTTCTCAAATGACTAGATTTTCTTATCGTAAATAAAGTCACATATATAATTCATTACTTTATAAATAATGAAACTAAGATTCAAATTGCAGTATGACGACAGTTCTCAATTTTAGTTTTTTTAAAAGCTAAGTCCTCAATTTTAGAAATTTTAACAAGAACTTCTATTGTCTCTTAAGAAAAAACATACTTGATATCCCTATATATATCCCAAAACATGCTAATTGGACTGTTTATCCCGTCCACACCCCAGTGAGTGACACATTTATGTAATGTCCAACACTTTTGATTGGTTTAACATGTTTAAATTGGAAATATATATTTCATTTAAATTGAATAATGATTAATAAAAATGATCATACAACATGTATCAACTCATAAATTGAGGCGGTTCAGTTTAACCCCCACAAAATGGTTCAATAGCGGTGACTACCATAACCACCCGGCCCCTAAATGAATAGAATTGCGGTGGTCGTTTTCTATTTGCAGGGGCTAGCCCACATCTACATTATCATAAATGTTGTGTATACCCCGTAACTTCAAAAATAGCCTTAAAATAATTGTTGGAGTTGAGAGCTCCGCAATCTATTATCTATTATATATATATGTAAAGTTGATACCCTCACTAGGTATTGACATATAGGAGAGGTCTTTATGTATTGCCATATAGAGGGTTTTAAGTATAGTTTTAATCAAACATCCTGACAAGAATTAAATTTTTATAAAAAAACTATAAATTATATCTAATAATAATTAAACTCTTATCATAAAAAATTGATAAGTTATGTCATTGATTTGAAAACAAAAGTCACTAATATTATATATATATTTATTAATATATTATTGTTATATATATATTACGTCATTTACTCTATAATTGTTATCTGATAAGAATTATATTAGCTTTAGATTGATAAACTTTACAACTAATAAGATAATATTGTTATTCAAAACTAATCTTTTATTATTTTTTTATCGTGTATCTCTTCACAAATTTCTTCACCATCATCTCTCTTTAAATATAGATACAAGACTCTATCTGTGTATGTGAAATAATAGTCTCTGTCTGTGATACAGTTTCTCTATCATTCACTCATTCTCTCTTACTCTTATTTTTGTTTTGTTTTTATTTGCATACGTGGTATAGTATTAAAATTATTTTATCACCCTTAATTAAGCATCCTATTTGTTTTTATATTCTTTTTATTTCTACAATCTATTTTAATTATTTTTTTTGTTTGTGCAGGAAAATAATCCCGTGAAACCCATGGGGAGTGAGCTAGTTTATTTTTAATTGAGCTAACAAAAAGCCCTTACTTTCTCAAACTTATTCTCATCTCTTCTCACTTATCTTGTTTCTTCAGTGTAATCCTCTGCATCTCTAACCTTAAACGTCCCTAACAATCGGCATCTCCTCCATCGCTGCAACGTCCCTAAAAGTCACCGCAAACCATCCCCCTTCTCTTTTGTCTCTTGGTTCTTAGCTACACTGGATGTGGGCCCACCTTGCTAACATTTCATAAAAAGATATTACATGGCTAATTGGGAAAAAGATGAAAATTGATCAAAAAATTCAATCTGTTATAAATAAATTATGGTGAATGTCATTGTTACCATCCAGTAAAACTCATTTTTACCATACCCGAATTTACCCCTGGTAAATACTTTACCCATACACCAAATTTCTACTTGGAATTATCTCTTTGGCTAATTATCCTCCATAATTCCATTTGTCATAATCCTAATATCATCTTCCATTACCTAACATCCCTTTGATTTTATCCTTTTAAATTAATCTTATTTATTTGTTTTTATCCTCCCATTTCCAACTATAAATACCCCTTCATTCCTTCACTTTCATATACTTACATCCTACCATAAGATTACTCTCTTCATTTCCATACACATACACCTCTCCTCTCCATCTCCCTTCATCTACATTTTATTAATCTTCATTATTACTATTACTATCAAAGTTGTATTATTACTATTAATGGTGTATTACTTCCATCAAGGTTAGATTATTACCTTGATCAAGCTTGTATCATTCCATCAAGAAGTGAATTTCTCCCCCAATTTTATAACACGTTATCAGCACGAGTCTCTACTCTATTAAGGTATTTATTTCTAAAACTTTTCTTATTACTACTTTCATCCTTTCTATATATGTTATATATTCTTTATTATTATGCTATATATTACTGCTGAAAGATTTATCGAGTAAGCATATTTTATATTTTTATTTAAATTATGATTGGGCTATTAAAAGGCCCATGTATTAGTATGATATATTATATATTACTGCTGAAAGATTTATCGAGTAAGCATATTTTATGTTTTTATTTAAATTATGATTGGGCTATTAAAAGGCCCATTGCATTTAATTTTTTGCTTTAATTTCATTTATATTTCGCTTGGGCTCATACAAGGCCCATCACATTTAATTTGCATTTATTTATTTTTAATTGGGCTAATTAATAATAGGCCCATGATTATTTATTTTATTTAAGTCTTTCATTTCCTTAATTTTGGAATTATGTTAATGTTACAAATATTGGAAGCCCTTAAAATTTTCGGAAGAAATTTGTTATGGGCATTGAATGCATTTAAATGCAAATCGTCTCGAAGACACAATAAAAGAGAATATAAAGCAAAGACTGGATGTCTTACTGCTAAAAGATCCCGCAGATCTTTGAGGAAAATTGAAGAAAAATATGCCCACTAGAAGATGGATATTATACGACCACCAGAAGATGGATATTGTTCTTGCTTACCCTGAAGGCGCAAGTCATTTTTTTTTATTGAAAGCTTTTGTTTTATGTTCTGTTTAATTATTATTTGTTATATTTTATTTTATTATGTTTACTTTACTGTTATTGTAATCGTTTGTAGAATAACGGCTCAGGCATTTGTCCTGGAGACAATGCAAGTTGACACCCAAGGGGGAGAGTTATATGTGTGGATATCAACTATTTTACATAACATGTACAATTTAAAAAATGAGAAAAAGATTTATACGCTCGAGAAGAGCATAAGTTTGAATATGTTCTTGAAGAACGCATACTTTACTATGATCTAGAAGATCATATATTTACGCTCTGGAAGAGCAAATACTCTTGAAAAGTACAGAAACTCCCACTTACAGTAATAAAAGAAATTATTGTGGATCCCGTCAGATTGGCTCTGCTCTATTCCCTGAAGCGAATAAGACAGTATAATTAATTGTGCCTGTGGCCGTGAATGAGATTATAATGGCAAGGCTAAGGGAAAACATGCATATTATTATTGCATAATAAATCTATAACTGGAGAACATTCACAAAGAGGAATTGTTCTCATACATAAGTTGAAATAATTATTTATCTGTTGGTTACAACATCGACTCTAAAACTCTAAGCCTCGTTGTTGATGTTGATCCTAACACTGTCGTTCCAGGAGAACCACATGCCACCCATATTGTTTTCTCCAGGTATCTCAAACCGATTCGTTGCAGGAAAACGGAGTGGGATTACACCATGATTTTCCCCTGCTTGCCACAAAGTCTCAGTAATCAGTACCATGTTGGGCTTGTATTGATTCTTTAGATCCCTTAAGGTACGCACAAAATCTTGGGACCTTCTTGCTACACCCCTGCAATTCTATAGTAGAAGTCGTACCTTAGGCCATGTAGGTGGTAACCCAGTCACCCTTGGGACGCTCCGAGCCATCATGGAAACCTGATAATAACTGCTTTGATTTAAAATTTGACATGAAGGCTCTAGCTGAAATTCCTACAGTCTATCAGATATGAAAAACATAATAGAGTTAGCCGAGCCATAAAAGGAAGCCCTTAGATTGCTTTGGTCCTCTAGGAAGAATGTTTCTTCCATAGGAGTTACAAAGAACCTAGATGAATAAAGTTCATCAACAAACACTAAACGAGGAATTCTCGCCAGATCATTCGGTAATTCCTCTTGCTGCTCATTCACCATGCTCTAAGCTAACCTATTCCTTCTTCCTAGAGAGGTACCCTCAACAAAGAAAACAGTAGCTGGGGAAGGCATTTTTCTTGCCTTGTTGAGTTTTCTGCATCTTCCTGTCTCAACCGCCTCCCCTTTTTATAGTCTGAGATTTGACAGCTAGGTGTCAGTTTTTCAAATGTGGACCCTTTTTCTGTCTCCGAAAAGATCCAGAAGACTTTTCGGTAATTAAAAATTTTGCATTATTTGTCAGTAAACTTCAAAGATTTTCAATCTTCGAGGTTTTGCTTCTGGAAAAGTTTGCCACTACTTTAATTATTGCTCAATAATTCTGATCTTTTTCGACATGAGTGACAGAAATAAGCCTAAAACTGACACATGCATTGCAGCCTGAAGCTAGCAGTTGAGTAACTGAAACTTACCATATCCAGCCAGAAGCCGGAATGCACTAGCCTGAAGCTAGCAATTTTTAAGTGTTTAAATACACAGTTTGCACAGCTCGAAGCTGAGATCAACTTGAAGTTGATTATTGCATATCTTGTTTGGCATGACCGGTTGGGCCATCCCGGATCAATAATGATGCACAACATTTATTCTTGGTTATTTATTAAAAAACCAGAAGTTTTTACAATCAATGAATTTCCATGTGTTAGTTTGCTACGAAAATTAATTGTTTGGCCTTCCTAAGATGAGGTTGGCCTAGAATCACTAGCAATTTTGGGAATAATTCAGGGACATATACGCGGACTGATAAATCTGCCGTGTCGACCATCTAGGTAATTTTTTATGATGCATCGACTAGATGGTCTATTGTGTGACGCAAGTTGGCATTGTGCGCACTTATTTTAATGATTAAGCCACTTGCGGGTAGATATCCCTACTTATGTTATTAGACTATATGTCTAGATAATGCTGATATATTTCTTCAATGGAAAATGTATATCATTGGCAATAAACCCAAAAAGATCTGGGCGAACATTTCCAATTGATTGCAGGACCATTGTTAATGAAATATTACTGTTTGAGAAATTGGTATTTTTACATGCAGCAACACTTGCGTGCATCAAGCCAACAAGTTATCATAAGGTCTCCCCATTTAATTGGTTCATGGTCACGAACCTAGTAACTCCCATCTTCAGACCGTTGGTTGTACAGCATATAATGCTCCACCACAGTATAGTAAAATTGGTCCTTAAAGAAGACTGGGAATATATGTTGTGTATGTTGGGTATGAATCTCCATAAATCATTGACTAGTGATTGGAGATTTGTTTATTGTTAATTTGATAAAAGAGTTTACCCAACATCAGGGGGAGAAAATAAGCAGCTGGATCAAGATATTATTGAAATGTTATTCAATGTTTATTTTTAATCCTCAAATGAATTCGTATGAACCTGAAGTTCAGAAGATGATTCATTTGCAAAATATTTTGTCAATTGCCAGACACATAAAGTGACCAAATCTTATATACCAGCTGCAAATGCTCCTGTTCAAATTAATGTTCTAGAATAACAAGTATAATATGCAAATGAATCTAAAGTACGCCAGAAGCATAGAATATACTCGGTTCCAAAAGAAAACAAAATTCTCGATAGAGAAAAAGGAGCAAAGAGATAATGTGGCCCCAGTAAGAAAATAAGACCTCCAGTAGAGGTTCATATTAAAAGTCTTCAAGAAGAGGAAAATCCTCCAGAAGAGGTTTTTCTGACAAAATTGATAAAGTTCCAGAAGTAACTCAGGTACCTGAAATAAATGAGTATGATGAGATCTCAACTACAGTGTCAGAAATAAGATGGAACCAACGTGAAATAACCGTCGACGGAATACTATTTTTATTTATATAGCGCTAAATATTTTGAAATAAAATGAGGATCATGAACCTACATCTATTGATGAATGTAGTCGCAGTATGATTGGCCAAATTGAGAAACATGATTAAGACTGTGTTAGAATCGCTTGTGAAGCGAGATATTTTCCGGACTTGTAGTCCGTTGTGAAGCAAGATACTATCCAAATGGTGTGGAACCAGTCGATTGAAAATGGGTATTTGTGCGAAAAGAGAATTATAATAGAGAGATACAAAGCATGGCTTATCGCACAAGGTTTTACCCAAACGACTTGGTATTAATTATGAGGAGGTAGATATACTCCCCTGTGGTGGATGCAATTATTTTTGGTAAGTCTGGCATAATGTGAAAAGAATTAGAGATGCATCAAATGGATGCTGTTACAGCCTACATCTGTGGATCCATAAGTCATGACATATACACGAGAATCCTTGAAGGATTCACGTTGCCTGAAGCAACTAATTCCCGGGATATATATATTTAATTAAACTAAATTGATCTTTACATGGTTTGAGCCAATTTGGATATGTGATGTATAATTATTCTTGCATATATGCTCTATGTGTTTTATTTAATCAGTATATGTGTAAATTTATTATTATTGTTGCTTATGTTTATGATTTAAATCTATATGTGAAGTTTTCATAATTTTTGTGATCTGAATACTATTGGAACTCCTGAAGAGGTTTCTAAACCCGTGCAATATTTAAGGAAAAAGTTTAAGATAAAAAATTTTGAAAAGATTAGATTAATCGATTGGTCTTGAAGTACCACATCATACTGCAATTTATCTTACTAGTAACATAAAGTCTGAAGCTTTTGCTATAAATTTATTTGCAAAATATAATTTTGCTCTAACGTATTTATATTGGAATATAATATATAAATACATATTCTATTATTTTGGTATATGAAATTATTTTAACCTTGTGAGGCCAAGGTGCATCTAGTTGGTTTTGCAGATATAGGTCTTTTATTTGATCCACATAAAGCACAGGCAGATACATCAAGTATCGTGGTGACCAGAAAACAAAGTATCGTTGTTGTCTCTTCAAATAATGGAGAAATTGTGTTCATACATGAAGTTAGCCGAGAATGTGCTTGGCTAAGATCGATGATGTAGTATTGTCAAGATTCATATGGATTAGTTAGCGAGGAAGATGTTCCAACGACGATTTATGAAGATAATGATAGCTGCATTGCCCAATTGAAGGGAGGATACATCAAGAATCATTCAAGTAACAATTTGGCAGATATATTTACAAAATCAGTTCCTACTACAACTTTTGAGGAATTGATGAAGAGGATTGGTTTATGGAGAGTTCCAGATATCAAGGGATGCCAAAATCAGGGGGAGTAGAATACGCACTGCACTCTTTTTTTCCTTCACCAAGTTTTTGTCCCACTGGGTTTTTCTTGGTAAGGTTTTTAACGAGGCAGTACTTCCTAAGCGTATTCTATCTAAGGTGCAATGACATTCAAAGGGGAGTGTTATAAATAAGTTATGGTGAATATCATTGTTACCATCCAGTAAAACTCATTTTTACCATACCCGAATTTACCCCTGGTAAATACTTTACCCATACACCAAACTTCTACTTGGAATTATCTCTTTAGCTAATTATCCTCCATAATTCCATTTGTCATAATCCTAATATCATCTTCCTTTACCTAACATCCCTTTGATTTTATCCTTTTAAATTAATCATATTTATTTGTTTTTATCCTCCCATTTCCAACTATAAATATCCCTTCATTCCTTCACTTTCATATACTTACATCCTACCATAAGATTACTCTCTTCATTTTCATACACATACACATACACCTCTCCTCTCCATCTTCCTTCATCTATATTTTATTAATCTCCATTATTACTATTACTATCAAAGTTGTATTATTACTATTAATGGTGTATTACTTCCATCAAGATTAGATTATTACCTTGATCAAGCTTGTATCATTCTATCAAGAAGTGAATTTCTCCCCTAATTTTATAACACAAACAAATAGATTAAATATGTCCGAATACAACATAGGCAAGAAATTCTAATGATATGTTTTAATACTTTCGTACTCTTATCCTAAAACCTGCAATTAGATGGTACGTTTAGTTTCTATACATACTTGCTTTAAGCCCAAATGCTGTATGATTGGAACTTTAAGTATATTATCCTTATTTGACAAGTTTTAAAAAAGGACAGCACCAAGCCCTTCAGCTCTTTGACGAGGGAGGATTTGGTCTCATGGCTGTCTTAACCGACTGCAGAGCCATATAGCAGTGTGTGAGAGATTAATTTAAGACATTCAACAAATTCATAATGACTGCATTTTAAAGTAATAAAGTTCAATTTATCTAGATAATTACCAAAAATAATTGTCCAATAAACCAAATCCCTTCTTAGGAGCTCCTCTCATTTTTAACCCCCGTTTTTTTTTTTTCCTTTTTCAAAATTTTCAATGATGAAATAAAAGCAAACTTAAATAGCTTGCTGCCATCCCCACACCCAAACCAGCTATAGCTCATCCCATAACCCACACGACCATATCTTACCTAACCCACCAATTAGAGAAACGCCTCACCCTTCCCGTCACATGTCTAAAATAACCATAATGCGCTATTATAGTCTACTTCACAATATTTCATATATTCTCACAAAGTTTATATTACTTTATTTAATTATATGTTAAATACATAGACTAGTAAAAATAAGTTAACTGACCTTCAACAAAAAAAAAAAAAAGGAGCTAACTGACCGGGCACGCTAAAATTATTCAATTACACCCCCATTTGGGTTAATTAAGAAAATTATTAAAGATATTTTCACTAGCTTACTATGAAGGCACTCAGCCTCCAGGACCACAGACGCCAGCAGAAATCAAAGGTCAAATGAGAAGAAAAAGATTACAATTAAACAAAATAGAAAACATCTATCGGGTGATACTGCCATCAAAATTTTATAGGTTGATATTTGATAAATGAGCTTACAACAGTATCAATTGATTTATACATGTATTAATATCATCAAACTTGTATCATATTCAAGAAACATCATGGACGACCTAACCATTTATGCACTAAGAGTATCTAACGTTGATTGAATTTATGTATTTATATTTCTCAAGTGGGTTTGAATTGATAAGCATTAACTTGCAGCCGTAGAATCCAAGCCATTGCTAATTTTTTTGCACTAAAGTACACAATATGGCTTTTTTTGGATAGTGACCCGGCTAGTCTATATATGGCTGTCTCTCTTCTTCTTCTCTTATTGTTGAATATGTACTGAGTTTAAAATTCTTTGGAGTCTCTGTTTGCTTCCTTGACAAATCTAATCAAAATTCAGCACTTCATCCAGGTCACAAGTGCTTCTTACTGATGATCGAAATTGATTATCGCGCTTTCCATATGGAAGTTATATAACATCTAGCGGCAGATCCGAACCGAACTGGACAAGCCGAATGAGACAATTGAGCTCAAGATAATAAAGAAGCTTATTGTCTCCTCAGAGTTGTCCAGCAGTTCATAGGTTAATTCCCATCTCCCAAGTTGATTAAGAGGAAGTTTAATAGTAGGAAAAATGTTCTAAACCGAGATATACTCTTATAATTCATCAGTTATCCATAGTGTATACTATAACTTGCAATTTGTGTATGTGAAACAAAACGGAAAATAGTCCAGACCCAAAAAAAAAAACGGAAAATAGTGGCCTAATTTTACTAGATTGGAAGGGGATTACAGATCATCTTTGTGCTTTTTGGTGGTTCAAGGCTACTCAACCACGGTTCCCTTAAAGTGCTGACACTATAATTTCCACATACAGAACCTTTTAAGGGTTGGAGTACTGGTAAGACAATCACCATTTATTTTACACAGTGATTTTGGTAGCATGGTCTTTTTCAATTCTCAATTCCATATTGCCCCTTAATGGGTATGCATCGATATATACCCCACGTGCCGCCTCCTGATAGGGTCACGTGGCACTTTTTTTCCACCCTGAAAAATCAGAAAAATATTTTTAATAAATAATTATTACGTTTTATTAGATCCCTATACTTTTTAAAATTGCAAAAAAAACCTTATTCATAATTGGTAAACTGTTAACGGGACAAACGTTAACAAACTCTCTGTTAAGATTGGAAAAAAAATTAAACACACAATTCACAGTCCCTTTTCTTCCGAAATCCCTAATTCCTCAAATCCTGTTCCCTCTCCTCTCCTCTCCTCTCCTCATCGTCAACCAACCACCGGCTAAGACATCATCGCCACCCACCTGCGACGGCTTACCCGACAGTGTCGGCGCTTCCTTCCCAACTGGTAAGACACCTCACTGCCCTACAAGAATTGTTTGCCCATTTGCCCACTCTACATCTCTTAGCATCAACAACCCTATGGTTTATTCTCTTTCTTTCTTTCTTTCTTTCTGCCTCTGATCGAACCCTTTTTTCGTTGGTCTCTGTTCCTTCTGTTTGGCCCTCTAGGTATTTGATAAAATGTCACTGGCTGGTTTTTGCCACTTGCTTTTATTTCTACTTTTCATTACGCTACTTGTCTGGCTCTTCTCGTTAATAAAATTACTATATTCTTCATTGTTCCATTTTTAAGCGCAATTTATATATCCAGGCATAAAGCAAGGAGTTCAAACCCAAAATATAAGCATGAATTCATGGATTTAGAAGGCAAGTTAATGCTTATCAATTCAGTACTTTCAAGCTAAGAATGTTGAAAGCCTTCCCCATTCTTAGCTTGAAAGTATTTTACCAAGTTAATGCTTATCTCAAAACAAAAGTTAAAAGGAAGAGTTCAGTACTTTCAAGCTGTCCACATGGAAAGTTTTAGAATCATACCAATTGAGGAAGTTCATCCCTGCACCAATTGCAGAATTTTTTTTTTTTACATTTAATGTATAGAAGTACTGACTACTATAATCAAATTCAAGATTACCATATAGCTTAGTCCATGAGTAGACGTGAGGCTGAAATCGTAGAGGGGGTAGCTAACCTCTTTAAACTAGAAAGATTCGCAGTGGGGGTAGCTAAGGCCACAAACAACAATGTCTCAGCTTTTCTTCTATTTGGCTTGGGGCCAATGATAGAAGAAAAGATTGCACTCTCCATAATTCTGCAGCGATATAGGTTTACCCTGTCACCTACTTATGTCCACTCACCAGTTGATGTTCTCATGCTCCATCCTCAACATGGACTGCAGATAATTCTCGAGGCACTGTGAACAAACACTTCACTTGTGTCTGTTTATGTATATACATTGGCTATAAACATTGAACAAAAAGTCATTGATGCTTTGGATGTCTTTACTGAGAAATTTGCAGCATATTTATGTAATCACATCATCCGTATAAATTACACTGTGTTATTTATTAGTTGATGTGTTGAAACGCCCCGACCCGTATTTACCGTACACAGTAAACACGTGCCGGAACTGTGACAACCCAACCAAAATAAGCCTAAGCATACAGTGTACACAACTGAAACCCGGGCCCAACAGCCCAAAAATAATAACAACAATAATAACATATCCGGCCCATTGGCCCAATAATAGTAAAAACAATGCACAACGGAAGACTTTAATAACTCACAAACACTGTATGCGACACTGATGCAAACTATGGATCCTAGCCCGGTCCAAAGGATAACGCCGCAGCCTGTCTGGAATGCACCAATCCTGTACCAAAATAATAACTCATCCTACGGGATGAAAGCCCGCTGGTGAGGGGTGAGTCCGAAGTGCTCACCGACGAAGGAAAGACCAACAATATGAACACAAAAATTACTCAAGTCAAACACAGGCTAAACAGCCAAACACACCAAAGCAAAGACTCGACCCAAAATCGGTCCAAGACCAAAAGACTCAAATAAAATCCAATTATCCAATTTTATCTTTCTGGGCCCCGTCACGGATAAGCTAGGGTCGTACCAGGTTATCAACCTGTTCCTGGTGCCAGATCAAAAAAGAACCCGGGATCAACATCCCAATAACAAACTCAGGGATCAACATCCCAATCAAACCGGCATCAACATGCCCATCACAAGTAACCCAGATCATGGCCACCACAAAACAGTCTCAAACCATCCGGTCGTACCTCTACTTACCACGTGACAATTATATTATCATCATTTAAAATCAAATCACAGGGATCAACATCCCTAACCAAAATACCGGGATAGACATCTCATCCAAAAATCAAGGATCGACATCCTTTCACAACTTATTAATTAATCCATTATACTTATTCTAAAAGACACAGAAAATCAACACGGGGATAAACATCCCAAAAACCAACATGGGATAAACATCCCGACCACAATCACAACAAATGTGACAAACAACAGTGCAACAATAAACAAACATGATAACCGAGTAATACAGGCACATATTAAAGGAAATCCATCCTCACCTTGGCCGATTACTCAACTCCGGAAATAATGACCGGTCCGACGCCGGCTCCTCGGGAAACTGCCTGATATCCAAACCTATACCACAAAACCATATATACACATAAATGCACATAATCGGTCTACTATGATGCCAATACTACGATATATACCCATCCCGGTTCAAATCCGTTATTATTATCTTTTACCGAAAATAATTTACCGTACGTATATCCGAATATAATTTCGATACCATACTTTAATCAAAACTCTCTTAAAAATATTTTCAAAAATTAATTATAATTTTCAAAATAATAATCATCATAATTTTCCAGAAAAATAATAACCTATTTATAATTTTCAGAAAATATATAGTATTTATCTTTTCTAAATATATATAGTAATAATATTTTCCAACACAAAATATAATTAACTTTAATTTGCAAAATACATATTTATATACATATACCACAATCATAATTTTCCAAACGAAATAATATACATATTAAATTTCCAGAAATTATTTTCAAGGTATATATATATTTTTCTAAATCTTATTAGTTTTTCTCCAAAACATAACTTAATTATTTATCAAAGTAAATATATTTATATTTTAATAAAAATACCAGAGTTAAATTGGCAATAATTTTCTCAAAATAAATATATAATTTTTTTCCCAAAATTATATACCAGATCATTAATAAATAAATATATACATAAATTGTTTTTTTATAAAAATTAACGGACTGGGCCATAAATAGTGTCGGCCCAGACCAAGGCAGCAGGCCCGAAGCACAGGCCCGTGCCCAAGACCCGGCCCAACACTACACAGCCCAACCCAGCATCTAAACCCAACCCAGGAAGAGGACCCGACCAGACAAAACGGGTCGAACGCGGGTCGCGGGTCTCACCTCGGGTTGCAGCAGCTGGCGACGACGGCGGCAGCACGATGCAGCGCGAGGAAGGTGTCGCAAGGCGCGGCGTGTGGCGGCAACTCAAAGGGCGGTGCAACCTCGGCGCGGTGGCTGAGCAGGAGAGCAGGGACCGAGATCCGCGGGGAAACCGGCAGGTCAACGCTTCCTGCGCGCGCATCCGGCGGCGGAATCAGTCGGGGGAGGCGGCGTTGAGAAGGCGACGGTGTGGGCGTCCTGCTGGTGGCGTCGGTGGAGCTCGAAACGGCACGGATCGTCACGGCGTGCACAGTAACCCGAGGAAGGAAGGTGGCTACTGTTCACCGTTCCCGATTTTCTTTTTCTTCCTTTTTTCTACTTTCTCTTCTTTTTCTTTCTATTTTCTTCTATTTTCTGATTTTCTGATTTTCTGCTTCTTCTTTTTTTTTCTTTCCTCTCTTTTTTTCTTATTTTCTTGCTCTCTTCTTCTTCTTTTTTTTTCTCTGTATATTTTTTTCTGTTTTTCTGTTTTTTTAAATTTTCCTTTTCTTTTCTTTTTTTTCTCTTTTTTTTCCTTCTCTCTTTTTCTTTTTTCCTCTCTTTTTCTTTTTCCTCTTCTTTTCTTTTTTTTTTCTTTCTCCTCTTCCTCTCCCGGTTCCTTCTTCCTTTGCTTTTATAAACGGTGATTAGCTATTAATCATGTGACTCTGTAATAATGCAGCTTGTCTGCATTACAGAGCGAGTCCGGTCCGGACCAGAAGATAACTGATACCCCCTTAGTTATTTTCCGGTGTGATTTTTCGAGAAATTCCGAAACCCGAAAAATCCACGGAAAAATCACGAGCGCGGGAAAACTCTCGGTTTCGAAAAACGACGCTCGATTTACCTTGAATTAATTACCCAAGATTAATTCAACAGTAAATCACGGCAAAAAGACTTCTACAGTCCCGGTAAAAATCCAAAATTTTTACCCGGGCTGTTACAGTCTACCCACCTTAAAAAGAATTTCGTCCCCAAAATTCTGTCTTATCCGTGGGTCCTACCACGATAAGCTTCTAGCACACTCTGCCAGGTGTCCAACCTCAACTCGAGATACCGCTTATACCCTTAAGCGACATCTCGTCCTCTTATAAATACCAAACCTCATGACTGGCATACTCACACACAGTCATGGACTCTCTACTGAGATCAAGAACAACCTCAGACTCCGAGAACAACAGCTACATCGGTGGCACTGCCTTCGAAGAAGAACCTCCGAAGAAGCGCTTCAAGACGAACATCGTCGGCCTGAAAGAGCACATGGTTGTCTCCAGCAGACGGCGAAAGAAACGTGCTCCCAAGAAAGCTGAGGATAAGAAGGGTAAGGCGATAGCTGAAAGCAGCACTCCACAGCAGACACTGACGCAGCTGAACGTCTCAGTGAAGAAGATCAGCTCGGCGGTGGCGCAGATCGAACTGGCATGCGCGGAGCTCTTCCCACACATGAAAAATGTCCAAAATCTTGTAAAAGTCTTAGAGAAGCAAGTAACTCAGTAGAGTACTTCTTCTCCGTTGTAAAACTATCATGAAATAAATAAAATAAGTTTCATTTTTAAATCAAAAACTCTTGTTCAATTGTGAAAACTCATGCTAATAGAAAAATAAAAACATCACAAAGCAAATGATCGGTGCCCAAATCGGTCCTAAGCAGATACGTGACATACGGAGCTAACAGTGACGATCACGAGAGCGTCCTGTGTCCCTCGAAAGAAACGTTACCCACTTGTCCACAAATTCCGCATGAGTCAAAACGTCTGTCTCGTCTTGTATCTCTCCACGATGTCCGAACAACTGTAAACTTGTCGCACATGCGCTCTACTCGAGGTGTGGTCCCATCCGTCTAGCATCAACGGTCACGAATGCATGTGATAAAAGATGCAAGAAAAATATAGAAAGACCATGGAAAGAAAAGACAAAGTAGCCAGAGCGAAGGAAAATCATAAGAAGGAAAAAGGCTGAAAATCTCTGGCGTTGTAGTCCGAAAAACGCGTAAAGTAACAAGGCAATAAATGAAAGCAACGGAAAATTCAAAAAGCAAAATCTTGAAAATCAAAAACGGTAATCACGCTCCCCATAAGAGTATAAAAGAAGGAGCGGTGATGTGTAAATCATCAAAAACATTTTAAAAGCAAACAAACCGTTTAGACAAATAACACACAACGTTCGTAAAACAAAACCCCACACGTCCAAAACAAGATGCCTGCTCCCTCATCAGTCTTCTTCGTCGAAGGTGCCAATCTTGGCAGAAGAAACCGGCTGGCGTATAGCATGATCAACGAACGTCTAGAAGAACTATCGAACGAGCTTGGCAGAATGCCGCGTCTGGTCTTCGTCGACGAACTCTACTCGTCGCGGTTCTTCATCACTCCCATGGAAGAGACCTTCTTCCTGGAGGACCATGGCACTCTGAGGACCTCCTACTACGGATCGGCAAACTCCATTATGTTCTTCATCTCCGAAAGGCTTCAGGAGTTCAACCTGGAGTCCACTTGCCAAACTGTGGAGCAAGGTGCCTACTACCAACTCTCGATGACAGCCCAGAGCATGCCCAGAATGACTCCACTACCTCCAACTTGGCCAAAGGCCCGACTGCTGGTGTGGAACTGCAGAGGAGTTGCAAGGCGTTCCCAGGAGTTCTCGCGTACTCTGAGGGACCTAAAGAACCAATACAAACCAAACATGGTTCTTCTCACTGAGACCCAGTGGCAACCTCAAGACGATCACGGTCTCATCCCACTTCGGTTCCCTCAAGCTAACCGGTTCGAGATTCTTGGCCAGAACGATAGGGGCGGCATGTGGTTCTCGTGGAGCGACAGGATCACGGTCAACATCAACAACGACCCAAACAATTTCAGGGTCAACGTCGTTCCAAGGCGATAAATGTATTTTCTTTTTTTTATATAAAATATCAAATATCAATGTAATATTTCCGTCCTGTAATCAAAATATCAGTATTATTAGTAATATTTGTATTTTCGCTTATTTATGGCATCATTACCTCTTATGTGTACGTTCTGCGACAGCTGGCGTCCCTTGACTGGATCCATAATGCACTAACTAAAATGATATAAAATAATAAACAAATGGAGCGAACTATGCAAACAAGACAACAACACATAAGGACTTCCCAACAAGACCTAACGCCCGCTCCGCTACCAAAATGAAACGCCCCGACCCGTATTTATCGTACACAGTAAACACGTGCTGGAACTGTGACAACCCAACCAAAATAAGCCCAAGCATACAGTGTACACAACTGAAACCCGGGCCCAACAGCCCAAAAATAATAACAACAATAATAACATATCCGGCCCATTGGCCCAATAATAGTAAAAACAATGCACAGCGGAAGACTTTAATAACTCACAAACACTGTATGCGACACTGATGCAAACTATGGATCCTAGCCCGGTCCAAGGGATAACGCCGCAGCCTGTCTGGAATGCACCAATCCTGTACCAAAATAATAACTCATCTTACGGGATGAAAGCCCGCTGGTGAGGGGTGAGTCTGAAGTGCTCACCGACGAAGGAAAGACCAACAATATGAACACAAAAATTACTCAAGTCAAACACAGGCTAAACAGCCAAACACACCAAAGCAAAGACTCGACCCAAAATTGGTCCAAGACCAAAAGACTCAAATAAAATCCAATTATCCAATTTTATCTTTCTGGGCCCCGTCACGGATAAGTTAGGGTCGTACCAGGTTATCAACCTGTTCCTGGTGCCAGAACAAAAAAGAACCCGGGATCAACATCCCAATCAAACCGGCATCAACATGCCCATCACAAGTAACCCAGATCATGGCCACCACAAAACAGTCTCAAACCATCCGGTCGTACCTCTACTTACCACGTGACAATTATATTATCATCATTTAAAATCAAATCACAGGGATCAACATCCCTAACCAAAATACCGGGATAGACATCCCATCCAAAAATCAAGGATCGACATCCTTTCACAACTTATTAATTAATCCATTATACTTATTCCAAAAGACACAGAAAATCAACACGGGGATAAACATCCCAAAAACCAACATGGGATAAACATCCCGACCACAATCACAACAAATGTGACAAACAACAGTGCAATAATCAACAAACATGATAACCGAGTAATACAGGCACATATTAAAGGAAATTCATCCTCACCTTGGCCGATTACTCAACTCCGGAAATAATGACCGGTCCAACGCCGGCTCCTCGGGAAACTGCCCGATATCCAAACCTATTACCACAAAACCATATATACACATAAATGCACATAATTGGTATACTATGATGCCAATACTACGATATATACCCATCCCGGTTCAAATCCGTTATTATTATCTTTTACCGAAAATAATTTACCGTACGTATATCCGAATATAATTTCGGTACCATACTTTAATCAAAACTCTCTTAAAAATATTTTCACAAATTAATTATAATTTCCAAAATAATAATCATCATAATTTTCCAGAAAAATAATAACCTATTTATAATTTTCAGAAAATATATAATATTTATCTTTTCTAAATATATATAGTAATAATATTTTCCAACACAAAATATAATTAACTTTAATTTCCAAAATACATATTTATATACATATACCACAATCATAATTTTCTAAACGTAATAATATACATATTAAATTTCCAGAAATTATTTTCAAGGTATATATATATTTTTCTAAATATTATTAGTTTTTCTCCAAAACATAACTTAATTATTTACCAAAGTAAATATATTTATATTTTAATAAAAATACCAGAGTTAAATTGGCAATAATTTTCTCAAAATAAATATATAATTTTTTTCCCAAAATTATATACCAGATCATTAATAAATAAATATATACATAAATTGTTTTTTTTATAAAAATTAACGGACTGGGCCATGAATAGTGTCAGCCCAGACCAAGGCAGCAGGCCCGAAGCACAGGCCCGTGCCCAAGACCCGGCCCAACACTACACAGCCCAACCCAGCATCTAAACCCAACCCAGGAAGAGGACCCGACCAGACGAAACGGGTCGAACGCGGGTCGCGGGTCTCACCTCGGGTTGCAGCAGCTGGCGACGACGGCGGCGGCACGACGCAGCGCGAGGAAGGTGTCACAAGGCGCGGCGTGAGGCGGCAACTCCAAGGGCGGTGCAACCTCGGCGCGAGGCGGCGCGATGGCTGAGCAGGAGAGCAGGGACCGAGATCCGCGGGGAAACCGGCGGGTCAACGCTTCCTGCGCGCGCGTCCGGCGGCGGAATCAGTCGGGGGAGGCGGCGTTGACAAGGCGACGGCGAGGGCGTCCTGCTGGTGGCGTCGGTGGAGCTCGAAACGGCACGGATCGTCACGGCGTGCACAGTAACCCGAGGAAGGAAGGTGGCTACTGTTCACCGTTCCCGATTTTCTTTTTCTTCCTTTTTTCTACTTTCTCTTCTTTTTCTTTCTATTTTCTTCTATTTTCTGATTTTCTGCTTCTTTTTTTTCTTTCCTCTCTTTTTTTCTTATTTTCTTGCTCTCATCTTCTTTTTTTTTTTTCTCTGTATACTTTTTTTCTGTTTTTCTGTTTTTTTTATTTTCCTTTTCTTTTCTTTTTTTTCTCTTTTTTTCCTTCTCTCTTTTTCTTTTTTCCTCTCTTTTTCTTTTTCCTCTCCTTTTCTTTTTTTTTCTTTCTCCTCTTCCTCTCCTGGTTCCTTCTTCCTCTGCTTTTATAAACGGTGATTAACTATTAATCATGTGACTCTGTAATAATGCAGCTTGTCTGCATTACAGAGCGAGTCCGGTCCGGACCAGAAGATAACTGATACCCCCTTAGTTATTTTCCGGTGTGATTTTCCGAGAAATTCCGAAACCCGAAAAATACCAACTTAGGCCCGAAAAATCCACGGAAAAATCACGAGCGCGGGAAAACTCTCGGTTTCAAAAAACGACGCTCGATTTACCTTGAATTAATTACCCAAGATTAATTCAACAGTAAATCACGGTAAAAAGACTTCTACAGTCCCGGTAAAAATCCAAAATTTTTACTCGGGCTGTTACATGTGTTATGTTTTCCACTTTTTAGTCATGAAAATCTTGAAAATGGAGTTTTCTTCCACAACATTCAAGGATAAATTCTTCAGCTTCGAAAATTGGATATCAGGGTAAGCTAAAATTAACAACACTAAAAAAGGATAACATATACCCTTACAGATTCCTCCATGGGGACACCAAAGAGATCACCACCATGAGAAATGGAGCTATTACAAAATCCATGAAAATATCTCATCAGATACTCCCCAGAATTCAGCCTCACGTCTACTCATGGACTAAGCTATATGGTAATCTTGAATTTGATTAAAGTAGTCTTAATAGAGTACTTCTATATATTAAATGTAAAAAACTTTTTCTGCAATTGGTGCAGGGATGAACTTCCTCAATTGGTATGGTTCTAAGCTCAGCTGGTGTCTCAGAGCCTGAATTGGTGAAAGAGGTAATGAATAATAAAGATGGAACCATACTTAAAGCAATGATCCAAAATTATGCAGATAAGTTGTTAGGTAATGGCGTCTTCACATCTCAAGGTGAAAAATGGATGAAGATGCGTAAACTAGCCAATGTCGACAGCTTGAAAGTACTGAACTCTTCCTTTTTAACTTTTGTTTTGAGATTAAAATCCTTTGCTAAGTTTACTGCTACATATATGTCGAAATCGACATAACTTGCAATACTTTTGCAGGGTATGATTCCAGCAGTGATAGTATGTGTGGGGATAATGCTCGAAAGATGGAGGTAGGAGAAAGTCTAACAAGTTGAACTGCACCAAGAATTCAAGATTTTGACTTCTGACGTAATTTGAAACCATGAGAAGAGGAGAGGAGATTGAGGAACCTAAATTAGGGATTTGAAATTTGGTAATTGGGGAAGAACAGAGGCGAGGTGAGTAGTCAATGTCTTTTTTTTTTTTTGTTACTTCAATCGTTTAACAGTCTCTTGATCCGTTTAATAGTTTAACAAAGATGAATTACGGTATACTTTGTAATTTAAAAAAGTTCATCGATCTAATAAAAAAGGATAAATATTTATTAAAATGTTTTTTTTGATTTTCCAAGGTGGAAAAAATATGCCATGTGGCCCTGTTAAAATTTGCCACATGGGGTATGTTTAGGTGCATACCCATTAAGGGGCAGCACCGAATCATTCACCCTAAAATAATTATCTATACTATATATAAAAGCACGAAGACAACGAAACTGTAACAGCCCGGGTAAAAATTTGTATTTTTACCGGGACTGTAAAAGTCGTTATACAGTGATTTACCTTTGAATTTATTCTTGAGTAATTAATTCAAGGTAAATCGGGCATCATTTTTCAAAACCGGGATTTTTCCGTGGATTTTACGGACCAAAGTTGGTATTTTTCGGGTCACAGAATCCTCAGAAAATCACACCAGAAATATAACTAAGGAGGTGTATCAGTTATTTTCTGGTCCGGACGGTACACGACATACCTGCATGATTGAGTTTTGCAGCCGCCTTTTCCCTGTGTCTCTTGTGATTGCTTTTTCCTGTGATGCTCGTGATTCACCCCTATAACCTATCTTCTTCCTACTCCTGCCTGCAAACTTGAAATCCAGTATCATTTTCTTTCCACTGCAAAGCCTGCAACCTTGTTCTTTCCCTGTACCTGCAAACCACACAAATAAAAAAAAAAATTCAATCAAACCAGAAAACAAAAGAAAAAAAAAAGAAAAAAAGCAGAAGGAACACTTACCCGATACCACCCGCAACCTCCACCAAACCACCACCACCTGTGAACCACCACGACCCCCCACCACACACCACCCAGTCGCCACCTTCCTCCTCTCTTTCTCCTTCTCCTCGCGCGAGACAACTGGCCTTCTTCCTCGCGACGACCACCGCAATCGCACCAGCAGCCACCACGCCTCGCCTTCCCGCTGCCACGTCGTGTCACCTCTCCTGCGCCGCATGTCTCAGCCGTTCTCGCTCGTCCCTGCCGCTCGCCTCATCTCGTGCCACCGCCGCTTCTAGGTGCGCTACCCGTTTTGTAAACGGCCGTGTTTGCTTGGGTTGAAGACGACCAGGTTGGTTTTGAGTCGGGTTGACCCGATTGCAATGGATGTGACCCGGTTTCGCGTGGGTTGACCCGGATGCCTGGCGGGTTGGGTCTCGCGGGCTGGGTGTTATGGGTTGGCTTGGATGGGCTGATGTATTGTTGGGCCTGCTGCGTGGGCTTGCGCCTGGGCTCTTGCTCAGGGCTTGGGTTTGACCCATGTATTAGGCTGAGCTTGGACTATTCTTGGCCCAGTCCGTTGATAATACTAAAAAAATATTATAATATATATACAGAAATGGATTATTATATATATATGTTGGGAAAATATTTTTGGAAAATAGACAAATAATTAATTTGACCAGATATAAATATTCATTTGGTATACCTAGCATATGGTTATGTTTTAGAAAATAATTACTTAGACATGTTATTTTAGAAAATTAAGGTAATTATGTTATGGTTATCTTAATAATAATATGGTAAGTATGAGTTATAGTATTTTGGAAAATATATATATATATATATATATATGAAGTATACAAACATGTTTTACAGGAAAAAAATAAAATGATATCACTGACATTATTTTGAAAAAATGTAATTATAATATGAATTTCCTTTGAAAAATTATTATATGAGTAAATAATTTTAGAAAAGGGGTATATATACTATGAAAATGATTTGGAAATAAATATGGTATTGTATATTCTAGGGAATATTTCACTTAGTATATATAATTACACCTTTTTGAAAAATAAAATAATAATATTTGGTAATTATATTTTGGCAAGTATAATAATTTTATGGAGATGATGACGTATAACCGAGAGGGGGTTTAATTTACAATTTGTGGCATCATGGCATACCGATTATGTGCATCTTATGTGTGCATTTGTTATTTGTTATATAGGAGCTGGTATCGAGCAGTATTCCGAGGAACTGGCTTTGGAACCTGTTGAGATTCCATAACTGATAATTGGCTAAGGTGAGGATAAGTAATTATTTATATACTGCCCATAATATCAAGTTGATGTTTGTTCACTATGTGTGATATTTGCTGGTAGGATATTACTTTTGTGGCTATGAATGGTTTGTTGTGAGAATTAAGTTGATTGTTGCTGTCATTGATAATTGTTGGAACTATTGCTTCTGTTGAGTTTGTTATGGTTGTTGTTGAGCTGTTAGCAGAGGTTTGGTATGTTAGTTGTCGTCTAGGTTTGATATCTTGAGAAGGTATTCTGGAATGATGATATTCTGAACTATTGGGTTACTCGAGGCTTATGATAATTGTTGTGATTTGTTGTTGGGCTGTTAATAGAGGATCAGTCTGTTAATTGAGATATAGGTTGAGTGAATTGAGTTATGGAACAATTGGAGTTTTGTTGGAATGATAATGACTGTATTGTCACGTGGTGAGTTGAGGTACGACCAGATGGTTAGAGACTGTTTTGTGGTGGCCATGATCGGGTTACTTGATATAAGGATGTTGATCCTGGTTTGATATTTGGGATGTTGATCCCGGTTTGATATTTGGGATGTTGATCCCGGTTTGATATTGTTGGGATGTTGATCCCTGGTTCTGTTTGATCTGGCACCAGAAACAGGTTGATAACCAGGTACGACCCTAGGTAATCCCACGACAGGCCTAGTGATCTATGAGGATTGGTATTTGGTACGGCCAGAGGTGGTAGTTTGGGTCCGTAACGACCCTGTGATTATGGTTTGGCCCCTAACGGCCTATGATTTGGTTTGGCCCGTAACGGCCTGTGATTTGATTTGGACCCGTAACGGTCCTGTGTTGTTCTTTTTACCGCGGCACGACCAACTCTTTTTTCGTGACTTGGGGTTCTTTTGGAGGAATTAGTTATATTAACTTGGAAGTTTAGTATCAGGAGATCACATGGTATGACCCGGTCGGGTGTGGAGATGTGGAGTCTCGTTGTTGTTGTCAATGTTATTCGTGATGTTATGCTTTTGAGCATTGTTGTTCCTGTTTGGATGGTATTGTATTTTGTTATGATTGTGGTTGCTCTTTTGACTCTGTGGTATGATATCCTCATACGTGAATTTGAGTTTGGTGTTCAATTGTGACTTGGTTATTATTGGTTGCTTGTATATGTATATTTGCTTATGGATCTTACCCGGTGAGCACTTCGGTCTCACCCCTCGCCTGCGTGACTCGGTCACGTAGTTTGATTTGTGCTGAGTACAGGAACATACATGGGAAACTGCAGTGTACCTTCGGGCAGGACTCGGATCCATTAGCATGCATCTAGTTTTTGCGTATGGTGTCTTTGAGAAATAAATGCTTCCGCTGTGCAGATGTTGATGTTCCCGAGTTCAGGTGACGTGTTTGTTATTGGGGCGTTGGCCTAGATTATTGTTATATACACTATTTGTGCCACGTGTCAGCACTGTTTTATGGTGATTACTGTTTGACGGGTAATTGTTGGTCGGGGCGTCTCATTTTGGTATCGGAGCGGGCGGTAGGTCCCTAAGTGATTGTTTTGCTTATTAGTTGTGCATAGCTTGCTCCATATGTTTATCATTTTGCATCTATGTCATTTAGTTAGTACATGATGGATCCAGTCGAGGGACGCCAGCTTGCCACAGATAAGAGGTAATTGACGCCATAAACAGGCAGAAACATAAATATTATTATTACATTATTATTATTATTAAAATTATTTATCTTCTTGGTACAACGTTGGCCCTGAAGCTATTAGGGTCATTGGTAATGTTGACCCTGATGTTATCGTTCCACGAAAACCACATACCGCCCGTGTTGTTTTGGCCGTGAAGTTCAAACCGGCTTGCTGGAGGGAAACGAAGTGGGATGACACCGTGATCGTCTTCAGGCTGCCACTGGGTCTTCGTGAGCATAACCATGTTGGGCTTGTACTGGTTCTTCAGATCTCTCAGGGTACGCACGAACTCCTGGGAACGCCTAACGATTCCTCTGCAGTTCCACACCAGTAGTCGGGCCTTTGGCCAAGTTGGTGGTAACCGAGTTACTCTGGGCATGCTCTGGACAGTCATTGAAAGCTGGTAGTAGGTGCCTTGGTCCAGGAATTGGCAAGTGGGCTCTAGGTTGAATTCCAGAAGTCTTTCAGAAATGAAAAACATGACGGAATTGGCCGAGCCGTAAAAGAAAGTCCTCAGGGTGCTTTGATCCTCCAGGAAGAACGTCTCTTCCATGGGAGTGACAAAGAACCTGGAGGAGTAGAGTTCGTCGACAAAGACCAGACGAGGCATCCTGCCGAGCTCGTTCGGTAGTTCCTCTGGACATTCGTTGATCAGGTTATAGGCCAACCGATTCCTTCTTCCGAGGGAGGCACCCTCGACGAAGAAGACAGATGATGGAGCAGACATAGTGTTTGATGTGTTGTGTTTTCCTTGCTTGAACGTTTTGTTTTCTTTTGGATGCTTTGTGGTTTTTGCTTTCCGTTATTTTGTCTTTTTTAGAAAAAAATTTACCTGTTTTTCAAAGTATTGACCCCACCTGTTTTCAAAAAAAAAGAAAACAAATAAAAGAAAGAGAGAGAAGAAGAGAAAAAAAAGAAATAGAAAAGAAAAGGAAAAAAAAAGAAGGTAAAAAAAAAAGGAGAAGAAAAAAAAGGGGGGGAGGAAGAAAAGAAGAAAAAAAAGAGGAAAAAAAAAGAAGAAAAAGAAAGAAAGAAAGAAAAAGAAAAAAAGAAAAAGAAAAAGAAAAGAAAAGAAAAGAAAAGAAAATATTTTTCGGGGATAGGGAAAGTAGGTTCTTTTCACAAAACTCCAAACCGTTTACGATCTTCAAGATTTTGCTTTTTGAAAATTTTGCCATGGTTTGAAATTTTGCTTCGTCACTTTATATGTTTTTGGGGCTACAAACGCAAGTGTTTTTCAGCTCGTTTTCATCTTACGTTTTTTTTCACGTTTGGCTACCTTGCTTTATTCTTTTTATGGCTTTTTCCTGCATCTTTTATCGCATGCATCCGTGACCTTTGTGGCTAGATTGATGGAACCATACCTCGGGTAGAGTGCATGTGCGACAAGGTTGCACCTGTTTGGATATCATGGAGGGATACGATATCTGAAAGACGTTTTTGGCTTGTGGACAGGTGGATATCGTTTCTTTCGAGGGACACAGGACGTGCTCGTGATCATCACCTTGCGAGTTAACGGACTTCTTTTCACAAGAAGAACCGACATCTCTGTCAGTTATGCGAGTAGCGTTTCTCTGGTTCGAGGACCTATACGACCGATCTAGAACGCTGATCATGAAAAACAAGTTTTGTTTTGTTTTAACTTTCTTATGTTTGATTTTATTTCCTTCTTATTGGTTTTTTTCTGCTTTAAAATGTTTTGTTTTTCTATTTAACATAAGTTTTTATATTATAAAGAGAGATTTGTTTTATAAAGGAAAAAGCTTGTTTATTTATTTTTCATAACGGTTTTACAATAAAGAAGAAGTACTCTATAGAGTTACTTGCTTCTCTAGATCTTTTACAAGTTTTTGTATGCTCTCGATCTGAGAGGAGAGTCCCATACACGCCTGTTCGATCTGCATCACCGCCGTGTTGATCTTCTTCAGTGAAGCGGTCAGGTGCTTCAGTGTCTGCAGTGATGTATCGCTGGGAACAGTTGCCTTGCCCTTCCTATCATCAGCATCCTTGCGACCAGAAGGCTCCTCCTTGCCGGCAGGTTTCTTTCGCCGTCTTCGAGAGACCACCATATGTTCCTTGAGACCGATGATGTTCGTCTTGAAGCGTTTCTTCGGCTGTTCTTCATCGGAGTCCGTAAAGGGATTAACACCACCAGTATAACTTAACTCCTCTGAGTCAGAGGTAGTTCGAGTTCTTATTGGTGAGTTCATGGCAGAGAGTGAGTTTTCCAGGTTTTGAGGTTGGTTTTTATAAGGGAGCCAGAGACGCGTAAGGGTATAAACGGGATATCGTGTTGAGTTCGGACAACTGGTAGAGTATACCAGAAGCTTATCGCGGTAGGACCCACGGATAAGACGGAATTTTGAGGACGAAATTCTTTTTATGGTGGGTAGAATGTAACAGCCAGGGTAAAAATTTGTATTTTTACCAGGACTGTAAAAGTCATTATACAGTGATTTACCTTTGAATTTAATCTTGGGTAATTAATTCAAGATAAATCGGGCATTGTTTTTCGAAACCGAGGTTTTTCCCGCGCTCAGGATTTTTTCGTGGATCTTACGGAACAAAGTTAGCATTTTTCGGGTCTCGGAATCCTCAGAAAATCACACCAGAAATATAACTAAGGAGATGTATCAGTTATTTTTTGGTCTGGACGGTATACGACTTACCTGCATGATTGAGTTTTGCAGCCGCCTTTTCCCTGTGTCTCTTGTGATTGCTTTTTCCTATGATGCTCGTGATTCACCCCTATAACCTATCTTCTTCCTACTCCTGCCTGCAAACTTGAAACCCAGTATCATTTCCTCTCCTCTGCAAAGCCTGCAACCTCGTTCTTTCCCCGTACCTGCAAACCACACAAACACAAAAAAAAAAATCAATCAAACCAGAAACAAAAGAAAAAACGCAGAAGGAACACATACCCGATACCACCCGCAACCTCCACCAAACCACCACCACATGTGAACCACCACGACCCGCCACCACACACCACCCAGCCGCCACCTTCCTCCTCTCTTTCTCCTTCTCCTCGCGCGAGACGACCGCAGCCGACGACAGGAAGGCCGAGATCACTGCCTTCTTCCTTCTTCTTCCTCGCGACGACCACCACAACTGCACCAGCGGCCACCACGCCTCGCCTTCCCGCTGCCTTTTCGCGTCACCTCTCCTGCGCCGCGTGTCTCAGCCGTTCTCGCTCGTCCCTGCCGCTCGCCTCATCTCGCGCCGCCGCCGCTTCTATGTGCGCTACCCGTTTTGTAAAGGGTTGTGTGTGCTTGGGTAGATAACGACCCGGTTGGTTTTGAGTCGGGTTGACCCTGTTACAATGGATGTGACCCGATTTCGCGTGGGTTGACCCGGATGCCTGGCGGGTTGGGTCTCGCGGGTTGGGTGTTATGGGTTGGCTTGGATGGGCTGATGTGTTGCTGGGCCTGCTGCGTGGGCTTGCGCCTGGGCTCTTGCTTGGGGCTTGGGTTTGACCCATGTATTAGGCTGAGCTTGGACTATTCTTGGCCTAGTCCGTTGATAATACTAAAAAACTATTATAATATATATACAGAAATGGATTATTATATATATATATTGGCAAAATATTTCTGGAAAATAGACAAATAATTAATTTGACCAAATATAAATATTCATTTAGTATACCTAGTATATGGTTATGTTTTAGAAAATAATTACTTAGACATATTATTTTGAAAAATTAAGGTAATTATGATATGCTTATCTTAATAATAATATGGTAAGTATGAGTTATAGTATTTTGGAATATATATATATATATATGAAGTATATGAACATGTTTTACTGGAAAAAAATAAAATGACATCACTAACATTATTTTAAGAAAATGTAATTATAATATGAATTTCCTTTGAAAGATTATTATAAGAGTAAATAATTTTAGAAAAGGGTATATATACTATGAAAATGATTTGGAAATAAATATGGTATTGTATATTCTGGGGAATATTTCACTAAGTATATATAATAACACCTTTTTGAAAAATAAAATAATAATATTTGGTAATTATATTTTGGCAAGTATAATAATTTTATGGAGATGATGACGTATAACCGAGGGGGGGTTTAATTTACAGTTTATGGCATCATGGCATACCGATTATGTGCATCTTATGTGTGCATTTGTTATTTGTTATATAGGAGCTGGTATCGAGCAGTATTCCGAGGAACTGGCTTTGGAACCTGTTGAGATTCCATAACTGATAATTGGCTAAGGTGAGGATAAGTAATTATTTATATACTGCCCATAATATCAAGTTGATGTTTGTTCACTATGTGTGATATTTGCTGGTAGGATATTACTTTTGTGGCTGTGAATGGTTTGTTGTGAGAATTAAGTTGATTGTTGCTGTCATTGATGATTGTTGGAACTATTGCTTCTGTTGAGTTTGTTATGGTTGTTGTTGAGCTGTTAGCAGAGGTTTGGTCTGTTAGTTGTCGTCTAGGTTTGATATCTTGAGAAGGTATTCTGGAATGATGATATTCTGAACTATTGGGTTACTCGAGGCTTATGATCATTGTTGTGATTTGTTGTTGGGCTGTTAATAGAGGATCAGTCTGTTAATTGAGATATAGGTTGAGTGAATTGAGTTATGGAACAATTGGAGTTTTGTTGGAATGATGATGACTGTATTGTCACGTGGTGAGTTGAGGTACGACCAGATGGTTAGATACTATTTTGTGGTGGCCATGATCGGGTTACTTGATATAAGGATGTTGATCCTTGGGATGTTGATCCCGGTTTGATATTTGGGATGTTGATCCCGGTTTGATATTGTTGGGATGTTGATCCATGGTTCTGTTTGTTCTGGCACCAGAAACAGGTTGATAACCAGGTACGACCCTAGCTTATCCTGGACAGGCCCAGTGATCTGTGAGGATTGGTATTTGGTACGGCCAGAGGCGGTAGTTTGGGTCCGTAACGACCCTGTGATTATGGTTTGGCCCGTAACGGCCTGTGATTTGATTTGGACCCGTAACGGTCCTGTGTTGTTCATTTTATCGCAGCACGACCAACTCTTGTTTCGTGACTTGGGGTTCTTTTGGAGGAATTAGTTATATTAACTTGGAAGTTTAGCATCAGGAGATCACATGGTATGACCCGGTCGGGTGTGGAGATGTGGAGTCTCGTCGTTGTTGTCAATGTTATTCGTGATATTATGCTTTTGAGCATTGTTGTTCCTGTTTGGATGGTATTGTATTTTGTTATGATTGTGGTTGCTCTTTTGACGTTGTGGTATGATATCCTCATACGTGAATTTGAGTTTGGTGTTCAGTTGTGACTTGGTTATTATTGGTTGCTTGTATATGTATATTTGCTTATGGATCTTACCCGGTGAGCACTTCGGTCTCACCCCTCGCCTGCGTGACTCGGTCATGTAGTTTGATTTGTGCTGAGTACAGGAACATACATGGGAAGCTGCAGTGTACCCTCGGACAGGACTCGGATCCATTAGCATGCATCTAGTTTTTGCCTATGGTGTCTTTGAGAAATAAATGCTTCTGTTGTGCAGATGTTGGTGTCCCCGAGTTCGGTTGACGTGTTTGTTATTGGGCCGTTGGGCCGGATTATTGTTATATACACTATTTGTGTCACGTGTCGGCACTGTTTTATGGTGATTACTGTTTGACGGGTAATTGTTGGTCGGGGCGTCTCAGAAACAGCCGAAAGTACGAAAATAGCCTTACTTAGTATTATTATAAAGCCAAAAGTACGAAAATAACCTTACTTAGTATTATTATAAAAAAACAACAACGATATGTCATATAATAATGAATGAAAAGTAATTTTTCTATATTTATAATTATATAGCAGGAGCTAGAAAAATCAACAAATTAGTATAATTACCCTTATATTTAATACAAAAATTATAAAAAAAACAAAAGTTTACCGACTAAAAAAAATAATGCTGCAAAATAATAATTATAAAACAAGGAACTGCCGAAGAGTTAGCAAAAACTGCTAAAAAGGATAACATCAGCGAAAAAGAATAATCGTAGAGAAGAATAATTATAAGAACTTACGGTTTATATTTTTTCAAGTAGTTTCTCTATATTTAAAAAATGCCGAAGAGTCAGCGAAAACTACGAACAAGGATAACATCAGATAAAAAGAATAATTATAGAGAAGAATAATTATAAGAACTCACGGTTTATATTTTTTCAAGTAGTTTCTCTATATTTATAAAACGAAGAACTACCGAAGAGTCAGCGAAAACTATGAACAAGGATAATATCAGATAAAAAGAATAATTATAGAGAAGAATAATTATAAGACCTCACGGTATATATTTTTTCAAGTAGTTTCTCTATATTTATAACTATATAGTAGGAGCTAGAAAAACCAACAAATTAGTATAATTACCCTTATATACAATACAAAAACTATATATATATATATATATATAAAATTACCACATGAACAACGACTAAAAATAATAATACTGAAAAATAATAATATAATTTAAAAATTAAACTTATATAATTTAGAATATCAACGAAATAATAAATATTATTAACAATAATAGATTTATAAATTCTTATCTAATACTAAAACTAATTCTAAACAAAACAAGAACGAAAAACAAGGATGGCATAACGAAGAACTGCGAAAAGTCAGTGAAAACTACGAACAAGGATAACATCAACGAAAAAGAATAATCATAGAGAAGAATAATTATACGAACTCACGGTTTATATTTTTTCAAGTAGTTTCTCTATATTTATAGAACGAAGAACTGCCGAAGAGTCGGGAAAAACTACAAACAATGATAACATCAGCGAAAAAGAATAATCATAGAGAAGAATAATTATAAGAACTCACGGTTTATATTTTTTCAAGTAAGAGCTAGAAAAACCAACAAATTAGTATAATTACCCTTATATACAATAAAATAACTATAAAAAAAATTACCAACATGAACAACGACTAAAAAAATTAATAATATAATTTGAAAATTAAACTTATATAATTTAGGATGTCAAAGAAATAATAAATATTATTAACAATAATAGATTTATAAATTCATATTCCACTGCATAAACTAATTCTAAATAATGTGTATCAATCTACCTAAATTTTATATATAAGTTCTTTTCAAAATTAAGATTAATACTACACCACTTAGATTTAAAATATATAATACTATGCCGCGTGCATCGTGTAAAAAAAACTAGTATATATATAAAAAAAAAAAAACACTAAAACGGACCTCTAGTCTAATCCCGAGTCCGAAAATCTGATGAGCTAACGCGTTAACGTGGTATTTATAGGGGCCATGTGTTGCGTCGTCATTGGTCGCTATCAAATTTTTTTCCGGACAAACTTGGATTTCCACCAAATAAGACAGTAATATGGGCTCCCGAACCTCTAGATCCGGAACCTGTCTTCGGTCCCGAGCCTTAAAAACTATTGGATCTCGGAGGTTTTGGGTTTGATTAGCTATTGGGCCTCAGAGTAGGTCCTGCTTTATCCTAGCATGACTAAAAGTATATCAAACCACATGAGTCTAATGAATAAATTAATCTAGTGGAAAAATTACAAACTAAAACTTTGTTAAACATCCCATGATTAATTTTGGATCAAAATTTCTTTTATTTATTAATTAAAATTTAAACCCATGATTCAACAATTATAATCAAATCAGTTCTGTTTACTTAATCAAAATCAATTGCATTAGGATATTTAAATTACTACATGTCTCAGCATCAAAAAAAATTACTACATGTCTTTCCCCCATCCCTTCTTTCCTTTTATCTCTAGAAACTCATAGTCAATTGCATTTCAAGCACTAAGGGCTGAAAGCTACATCAATAGTCAGTTCACATATAACAAAGACGGACAGGGGCGGATCTAGAAAAGTTTTTTAGGGGGGCCGAAATTAGCTACTTAAATTATTAGGAGGGCCAAATATATACATTTTGTGGCTGTGTTTAGTTTTATAGGGGAAAAAAATGCCATGTTTAGTTTTATAGGGGAAAAAAAATGCCAAAATGGGTTAGATGGGACTCGAATCAACAACGTCACGTCAACCTCTCAAACACAGTAGCCACTTAACCAAAGCCACTCTTGGTAACTTTTATTACCATAAATATGTATTATAGGATTCTAGAGGGGGCCTGGGCCCCTGCTTGCTCCCCCCTATATCCGCCCACGGAGTAGGCCAACTTACTAATCTGCTGGTGGCATCGAAGCTTCTAGCTAGGAACATAAAATGGAACAAAATCTATAAATAGTGGAATATAGAAGATTAAAAATGTCAGCAGTTGGATGCAACTGGAAGGAGTAGAATTAGCTTCCCCTGGCATTGCATGATAACCTGGATATATAGCAACCACATTATCCGGGAAAAAAATGTCTGATTCTCAAATTTTAAAATGAATACCGCAGTCACCAAGAAAAATGTCTTCAAAGTAGAAGATAGATATTTCCCTCGAAAAAAAAAAAAAAAAGAAGTAGAAGATAGATATGCAACATGTACAAAGATGCTGGGGCAAAGCTAGATATGCAACTAGTAGAAGGTAGATATGTAACGAGTATTGTTTGCACTCCAAAACCTAATGGGGGCCTTGGACTTGAGCGATGACTGCAATTGCAGAACCGAGCTTTATTGGCAAAAATACGTTGGGGCCTAATAACTCAGCCCAGGCTTTGTGGGTGCAGATTCTCCAGGGCAAGTATATGAGTGCCTGTTTGGTTTCTGGGTTTGAGGGCGCGTGGGATAGGGATTGAACCCGGACTCGCTGTTTGGTTCAGCAAAAAAATAGGGCGGGGTCAGGATCGGGATCGAGGTGGGATTGAATCCCACAAACCCGGGATAGAAGCCTTCAATCCCGCATTTTATTCTCACCCGGGAGGCGCGGGATAGAAAACCCGGGATCGAGATTGATTTTTTCAGACGGCCGTGTCCGTGCCCAAATTCCAGTAATACGAAAATACCCCGCCTATATAAAAGCCTCTTTTCCCGTTATGGCGAGGTCTAGCAAATTCCTGGGACGTGGTAGTCAAGGGAATTGAATGGTTTATTCCTGTGAAATTTTGGCAAGACAATTAGATTGAAGGATTAGGCACGCTGGTGCATTAATTATACAATTCCCTCCTTGATGAAAATGTGGCTGATTATATTGCTTCTTATGGCGGATGAAAATGGCCCAAGTTTAACCATTTTCTTCTTGCATAGATATGCTTGCTTACAAATTGCACCAGTTATGGTACCAGAAGTAGGGGCTGATCCTTAGTAATTTGGAAACATACAGCATCTTGACAGCCCACTGCTAAATTAGTTTATGACTAACAATGTGGTGATGGTTTGGATTCTTTGGACCCGGTTTGGGAATTAATTTGGATATGGGATGAGCCCCGATGTGTGCATGTATGGGGCCTTTTTGTAGGACTTAATATGGCCTGGGACTTCTCATCGCCTTTGAAATGCTACATTGCCTCAAACGGAAGAAGAAGGCTAAACAGGGTGTCTTTTCTCTTAAACTCGACATGTCAAAGGCCTTTGACAGAGTCGAATGGACCTTTCTCCTGAAGATCATGTCAACAATGGGCTTCCCAAACTCCTTCATCAAACTGGTCACGCAATGCCTCCAGTCACGACATATAAGGTGAAAGTTAATGATGCTTTCTCTGATGTCATAACCCCCACTAGAGGACTGAGACAAGGTGATGCCTTGTCCCCCTATCTATTCCTATTATGTAGCGAGGGGCTCACCACACTTCTTGACCAAGCAGCACAAGCGGGGAATGGGAATCTTTCTTTGTCTGTAACGGTGCACCACATATTTCCCACCTTCTCTTTGCTGATGATTCCCTGATTTTCTTAAAGGCCACCCTCTCATCTGCTCAGAGTATCCGGAAAACTCTTGATGTCTACCAAGCTGTTTCGGGACAAGTGATAAACTTTCAGAAATCTGCCATTATGTTTAGCCCAAACTGTGCCCCCGAACTTAGAGAGGGGATCAAAGCTATCTTGGGGGTGGCAGAAGAAGGCTGTCATGTGAAATATTTGGGGCTACCTTCCCTAATTGGTAAGGCCAAAAGAGAAGTTTTCAGTGAAATTCGGGAAAAAGTCTGGAATAGGATCAAGGGTTGGAAGGGAAGCCTGCTGTCTAAAGCAGGGAAAACCGTGTTAGTTAAAGTTGTTGCACAAGCCATACCCTCATATGCATTGTCAATCTTTAAACTTCCAGCAACTCTTTGCAACAAACTCACCTCCCTGATGACAAGATTTTGGTGGGGCAGCAAAAATAACGACCACAAAATCCATTGGCTCAAATGGGAAACCCTATGCAAGCCAAAGAGCGACGGAGGGCTGGGTTTTAGAGACCTCACCACTTTCAACCTCTCTCTACTCACAAAACAAGGCTGGCGACTACTCCAAAACCCACGCTCTTTGTGTGCACGAGTGCTCAAGGCCAAATACTACCGAAACAGCTCCTTCATGCAGGCTACCTTAGGACACCGGCCCTCCTACACATGGCGCAGCATCTTTTTGGGTCGTGAAACCTTGCAAAAAGGGCTGATACGTACTGTTGGAAATGGCAGCTCTACTCTCATACAAGATGACCCCTGGATCAATAGACCATGGTCCTTTAAACCTCTTCTTCTCAAGGAGCCGATCAATAACAAAACTGACGAGTCCTTAATGTTATCAAACCCACGAAGATGGAATACTGCAAAACTAGATCGCCTATTTCTGCCCATAGATGTGGAGGCAATCAAATCCATGCCCTTACCCCATGAGGATGCAAAAGATTCCTGGAGCTGGGCTTTCTCAAAACGGGGTATATTCTCCACTCGCAGCGCCTATCATGCACAAAGAGCATTTAACTCCATGACACAACCAGATCCCTCCCACGACAATGCCACGAGAGGGCTATGGCACAATCTATGGGGAGCAAGCATCCACAACAGAATAAAAAATTTCTGCTGGAGAATGGCTCATAACGCCCTCCCGGTCCGAGCGAATCTGCTCATGCGGAAGATTACGGAGGAGGATACTTGCCAACGATGCGGTGCAGCACCTGAAACGGTTAGGCATGCAATTTTTCTATGCTCACATGTAGTGGCCGTTTGGGCAGGAACTAAATGGACAGGGGAGAGATCAATCCATGAAGATGAAGATATCATGGACTTTTTGACAAGATTCCTCGACGACGAATCACAGGAAGATGCCGCCCTTGGGCTGACCTTAATGAGCCACATATGGAATGCACGCAATGAAGAGCTCTTCCAACAAAAGAAGCGTCATGCAGTGGAGGTGGTTGATCGTGCCAGGCAATTACGTGATGACTTTTCTGGAAGCTAAGACACGTACTGAATCTACAACGGGCGCAAGCTACACAGAGTTTCAACAAAACCATCATATAGGTAAGTGAGAACCACCTCCCGTGGGACATATAAAGATTAACAGCGACGCTGCTTTTTCGAAAGATGATGGCTTTGGTTGAGTCAGTCCTGTCTTCCGAGACCATGCTGGCCATTTCTTGGGCGCTCTAGCATCTAGGGTTGAATTTATCACAAACCCTTTACTACTTGAAGCCATCGCAATGAGGGATGCCATCTTGAAGGCCAGAGAATTAGAGCTCTCACACATCCTCATGGAAACCGACTCTCAGGTTCTTTTCAACTCTGTACGGCACAATACCCATGACTTGTCCAACTATGGAACTATTGTTAGGGACATCCTATCCATCTTTAGGAACTTTCTTTCATGTAATTTCCTTTTTTCTCCTAGAACCAGTAATCGAGCAGCTGATGCTATTGCACACATGTCCTTACGTTGTCCTTCAACTATGTACTGGACAACACCCCCCCCCCCCCCCCCCCCCCCCCCCCCGCCCCCCGCATATCTGGTCTATATTGCAGGGGGATTGTAATTCCTTCAATCATTAATGCAAGTCAAGTGCCTTATAGGCCTTCCATCAAAAAAATATGGCCTGGGACTTGGGATTCTGGGAGGCTAATAGTTGTGTGGATTAGCTACTAGCCCACACTTTGCAGTTACCTGTCCTTTTCTATTTGTGTGTGTCATCCTTGTCTTATTTGGTCAACCCTCTCTTATCGTTTTCATGTCTTGCAAACAAATTGTGTACACAGCATGTAGACCTGTATCTCATTTGGGGTAAAAAAAAAAAAAAGATGTTTTCAGATGAATTTGAAGAGATTTTTTTTTTAATTTTTATTTTGATGATTAAGAAGAAGAGAATTAGTTCATTTTAATTTTCTATATTATATCTGGAAGCGCATGAGCATGAGATTGAGGGAAACTTACAATGTGTTTGGTTATTTATGATTGGATGAAAGAGAATCTGCAAGGAGAAATTTACAATGGTACCTCCCTTTTGTTCTGAAATTCCATAATTGGAGTGCATAAAATAAAATAATACTGATGATATAAAACAAAAGTATCTAATATTTACAAAGAATCTACCGTTGCGTAGTAAAAAATGAAGAAAAAAAATAAAAGAGGAGTGAATCTCCAATTGCTAATTAACACAGTTGCTTAATTAACCTTCTAAAACAAATTAAGTTAAAAAAAAAAAAAGTGATTTTCATACAGCAGAGTGAAGCTCCTTGGACACCCTCCACGTGTGCAGGGCCTTGCCAAAGACATTATAGAAGGCCAAGTTTGCGTCATTCTTGGTGAGTTGCACGGACATGAAGCCTTGACCGTCGTAGAAGAATTCCAGGCCATCCTTATCGTACGGTTCGTACGGTGTGGTGTCACCCCTCCATGCCTTTGATCCAGCTCCACTTGTCAGAAACTGTATACGACTGCACCCCCACCCCCACCCCCACCCCAACCCCCACCCCAACCCAATTTAATTAATTGTTATTCTTCTGTTTTATAGTATATAATTAGCTCCTCCATCCATTAATTAATTAATTAATTAATTAAATGGAGACATGATTTGCTTTACCTGCCATGGCCGGTAATCTTTTCTAGGCAGTGGTCATGTCCGTTCATATAGAAATCAACATTGTTGGCCTACAAGAATTTGAAAACTAGGATATTAGTACAGATAATTGAGCAATACTTTTTTCCCAATCTTAAATATTATAGTGTATTTTAAGCATCCGGTGGCCTGCTTGGAGAAGCCTCTTTCCCTAAGAGCTTTGCCTTACAGAAAAATGAAAGGTTATAATTATACAAGCATATAATAGTAAGATGGATCACCTCAAGTATTGGTAACACCTTCTGTATGAGCTCCTCGGTGTCTCCATGATATCCCGCACTTCTGATTGCATGGTGACCAACCACTATTTTCCATGTAGCAGTCGACCCTCTCAGTGCAGACTCCAAATCCTGCGTTAAAATTCCATTTCATTATATAAATTACATACAATAACGTACCTAACTCTATATCAATATTATCGTTCAAAAAAAAAAAAACTCTATATCAATATTAACACAACCCACTAACGTATATAATTTGGTGGCAAAATGCGGAACAGAAAGGAAATGCCACGTTTTTACAATTTAATGTTCACCTTTAGAAGATTGTGGAGGAATGCTTTTCGAGGGGTCACGCCGCGCCAATCGTAAGTATGCTCTTTATCAATAAAATACGCGTCCACAAATGGTGAGGTGTCTAAGAAGAAGAACTCTGCAATTTCTGCTCAAATGTATACGGCAAAAAGAATTTTTCAAAGACTAATTAAGTAAAACAAATTAATTAATGTTTTTTTTTTATGCTAAGTGTGATGTTATTGCATTATATTAACAAGTGACATACATCAGTGTGACAGGGGCCCATACAAACAAGAGCCCCTGGCCAAGGAAAAACAAAGAAAAACAAAGTAGAACAAATTAATTAATGTTCTTGTTAACATTTGATGTATATACTGAAATGGACATTATGTGACGCAATATCTACCTGCATCGAGGATAAAAGATCTTAGACACAGCCACCTAGTATCTATCTTCCTAAGGAAGGGATGTAGTTGTGCCAATGCATCACCTCTGTAGTCATGATTTCCCAAAACTGAGAAAAAAAAAAAAACATATATGATTATTTTGAAAATCTTAATCACATTTTTCTAGCTAGCACCTTTAATTATATAATATGCAGCAGCACGAGAGGAATGATATTAACTCATTCGAAAAAAAGGGGTCAACTTAAAAATATGTATATGGTCCAAAAATAACATACCGCTATACCATTGCTTCTGCAGGCTTTTGGCGGTGTAAATCTTTGTAAAGGACTCTTCAAATGCGGGATCGTCCAGACCTTTTAATCCATCATCATAGAAATTATCTCCAGTGGAAATGACAAAATCTGTGTCTAGTTTCTGCCCAATCTTTCCCATCTATCATCCATCCAATCCATAATTTCTCTAAAGTTAGTGTGTGGAGTTAATACAGACAACGTGTATGAAGAATAACTAGTGCCACAGCTAGCATTTGCATTTTTTGCTCATGTCTTTTGTGAGGGACGGGCCTTAATGTAATAATGCCCAATAACCTCCTAAGCTACAAACACACAAAAATACCAATGCGACCTACAACAAACTCATGTTTGCTGCATTTTATGTATTTTCAGTTCTTCTCTTGCTAATTAACCTATTATACGTACTATGATTTTGTTACAAGACAAATACAACACAAATTAATATATGCATTCCCACAATTCTTTTGGTGGGAAATTTATGATGTTTAACTTTAAGCGCTCGTTTTTGTCACTAAAAATACCAATGCGAATGCAAGAAATAAAATAAAATAAAAGGTGGAGGGCAAATATCACATGTGCTAAAACACAAATGCTAGTAAAAAAAAGAAGAAGGATAAGCTCTCGAGTTCGAATTCTACCTTTATACACTAATATATTAAATAAAAAATACAGAAGCTAACAAACAGAGAAAAAGGGGATGAAGAACAGAATGATAAAATTGAAGATCTGATTACCTGTAAAGCAACACGGGATTGATTGAATAAGCCTCTCCTACCCCAATCTCCTATAACCAAAAAACTAAGGGACCCGTCATCTTTCGGTGAATGCTCGAACCTTTGAAGCTCTGCAAAACTGAAGACGATTAAACGTGTCCACAAGAATGTTAATGCCAAACCCATACGAGCTGTTTGTCTTCTTGAAGCCATTGCTCCAGTTTTTTGTTTTTGTTTTCTTTTTCTTTTTTTCTATATAAACTTTCCTTCTTTTTTTTTTTTTGTTTCTTTTGAACGAGGATTGCCGGTCTCTTCTGCAGCTCAGGCAAACCTCGAACACCTTCTCCTTAAATAGGCAACAGCAGTTTCTATTTGGGTAAGGCTTCAAATAGGAAAGGAGAGGGGGAAGACAGAAAATGGTTGAAACTACTGGAGAAATTAAGGAAACGAAATTAATTCTTAGGGAAAATTAGAATTACACGTTACTACGTTTATATAGCATCGAGTCATCCCATATGCCACCATTCCTAGTATCTGGCAGGACTTGTTTCAAGGATTCGGCTTAATATGTGGAACATATTTATCCCATCCATTCTATGCCAGCCCCTGAATTCCTCTTTTGTATACGTAATTCACTAATTTTATTGGCCAAAACGAAAAGAACAATAATACATAAATAGCAACAATGTTTGGCCGGGCCAAATTAATAACGTAGATACAGTAAGGTTATTAGAAGCAACAATTTAATGATGAATTTCTACTTATAGCTATAGACTTTATATTTTTTTTAGTTTGTATTTGTAGGTAAATAAATATATATAAATTATTAATTATTATCTTAAAATAATTATTTTTTCAGTTTAGTTAAACTGATCTTCGTTTCGAACCCATCCGACGAGTAAACTATGACCCGTGGCCTTATCTGGGATTATTCCGAGTACCATTCTCATAACTATTAACTTCGACTTCCATTTGTGTTTTCCTTTTAAATTCCATCTGTCTTACTTTTTAATTTCTTGGTCTATCATTCCTTTATTAATTTAATATCACCCACTTTTTATAGGCTCTGTATTTTTTCAGATATTTCTTGTGAATATGGTGTTCTAATTAATAGATTTTTATGTTTGTATGTATTTTACACTGCTGTCGTTTCTCTTTGACGGTTGTTTCTGTACATATGATTTTCAGCGATGAATAAAGATTTCGTTTATATATAAAAAAGCTTTGTCTCATTCACCAATACGATTAGCATAAAGAAGAACAAAAATAGCCAAAACAAAATCCAATTTTATTACATATGTTGGGACAGAAAAGCTTTTGGATTTTTTTAAAAAAAAATTACCAAAAGAAATTCATATTCTTGAACCATGATTAGTTGTCAAAAAAATCATGATTAATTTTTTTGTTTAAAGTACCAATGATATATAATTAACAAATCTGTGAAAACATGGCTTATTGAGGAATATAGATTATTTAAAATTTATTTGAAAGGTCGCGATACCTCTTGAGTTGGGGATATTTAACAATTTCTTTCACAATAGGCACTATTGTTATATATGCTTTCCAATCTCTAAGTGGATATCTAGCCAGATTTTCACAGGAAAATAAAAGGTAAGAATTGATTGATTTCCATTTAAGACTATGAAAAAATCTGAATAATTGTACATCCCGCTATAATTCAAGTAATAAACAAAGAGTAGCGTGTCCAACATGCGCCGTTGTTAAATAATGTAGACTCTAGCTCTTGCCAAACAAAGCCATTTCAACCACCACAAAATAATTTGTCCCTGTTTCCTTCTTTGGCTATATGATCCAGAACCAGATTAAAAATGTCAATTAATTAGTTGGACAGTGAAAGACTAAATTGTTTTCTTATAAGGGAAAAAAAAAACAAAGAAAATGGTGTAATTAGTTGTTACAATATAAAATGATTCCTTGCCTTACACCCTCTCTTGCAATTAAAAAGAAGGGCCATAAGAAACACTAGAGAGGAGGAGGCGTTTCTTCATTTCTCTCTTCCCTTCTTCGTCAACTCTTCTCCACAGCCATGTCTCCGCTTATGCTTGTAAGTACTCTTCTGGCGTTGAACATACTTCTGTCAGGTGCAGAGCTTCAGCGATTCGAACATGGGGCTAAAGTTGAGGGATCTCTTAGCCTCTTGGTCGTAGGAGACTGGGGAAGGAGAGGAGCCTACAACCAATCTCAAGTTGCTCGTCAGGTTACTTCAAACCTAACATTCTCTTCTTCTACGCATTACTTTTCTCTGTTAATTTGGAGTATACCCACTTGATTATAGGCAGATGCAAGTACTTGTTTGTTGTGTAAGATCATATATATGTTCTCTGTAGGTATAAGAGTATGAGGAATAGGGTACACCATATATATTTTTATGCATCCATATCTGAGAGTTGAGATCATTATCTTCGATAATCTTGACCTAGAGATTGGTTCTTGAAATTGTTTCAATTATTCAAAACAAATAACCTATCCACACCCATATATCATAGACACATGAAATGAAGTTTTAATGAATCTTAATTGTCACCATATATATATGCAATACATCATTTTGGAAAAGTCAGCTCTTCCTGTTGTTGGGAAGAAACATTTCTGTTCTTCGTTGAAGCATCTAATGAAAGGGCAATATTGTTGAAGGAGAGAAATACCAGAAAATTATACTTTGTTAAGTAGTTACTTGTGGGGAACTAAAAAAAAGAATCTGCTAAGATAATGCACAACAGGTTCACAACTTTCTGGTGAAATTCTCAACTCAGACTGACTGCACCAAGCCAAAACGTTTTATATTTTTTTAATGCACGATGGATTTATTATTATTATTATTTCTTCTTCTCGTTATCTACTAGTTTGTGTTTGCTATGTTAGCAGCGGATGATTCCATGCAGATTCCATATACCTACACCAGTCGTAAACGGATGAAATAATTTGTTATCTGTACTGTACCACGCGAAACCAAGAACAAACAAAAATAATAATGATATGATAGAACGATGACAAGTACTGGAAGAGTCTTTTTTTTAATTTGGTACATAAGTGGAGAGAGTCCTTTGAAGTTTGAGCAAACAAAATGAATAATGATAATTGTCCACTTCCAACCAATAATAGGGTGTCATCATATATGAGTAGAACTTGTCTGCTTTCTACCAATAATATTGCGTCACTCTATGAAGGATGGGTGTGATTGGGTCCTTTTTGTCCATTATTCAGCGGACATCTCACCACCCATTAAAATGAATAGATTAAAAGTAGCTTTTGCTTCCCTAATCCAAACTTGAGGCTTGCTTAATTCGTTATCTTTCTTTTCATAATTGTCCACTGCATTGTTCATGTGGTGCCACGTATAGATTGTGTGTAGAAACATAGCTCCATCCATAAACCTTTTTTATGTGTTCACTTATTATTCGAACAAAAAGAATAATTATTGAAATTGAACAATCATGAGTTATAACTTACAAGTCATGTGGTCCGGAAGAGAAGAGGATGTACTAGGAGTCTAGGCTCCAATCTTAAAAAACATTTTCCATGCATGTTTCTTTTTATAAGAACATTAATTGTCTATGCCATGTGATAATTAAGAATATGCAGTATTTTCATGACTGGCAATTTTATTTAAAATGTATTAATGATCAGATGGGGATAATTGGAGAGAAATTGGACACAGACTTCATTATCTCGACAGGAGATAACTTTTATGATGATGGGTTGACGGGTTTGGAAGATCCAGCATTTCACGAGTCATTCACAAATATCTACACGGCACCTAGCTTACAGAAGCAATGGTACAATGGTATATTCCCTCTTCCTTTTTTTCTTATGCTAATATTCCCTCTCCCCGTATTCATCAAAATATCTATCTTTCAAAATCTAACTGTTTGTCGTCCAAATCCAGAAGATGTTTAACTTGACAGGGATTTCTAGCTTTTTTAAAAATAAATAAAAAAACAATTGTACCGTAAGAACATCTCTAAATGAAAATTTCCCGTTCTGAATCTAATCACTTTGATCCGTCCGGAATTAAAAACTACATTATTTTCCAAATTTAAAAAAGAAATAATGGTGCTAATTACTAATCTCTTGTTTTTTTTTCTTATACTAAGTGTATGTGTTCATTAAATAGAATTGAGTGATTCTAATTTCTTGTTTGTCTATATTCAATCAAACTTTTTTACACTGAATCATGTAATAGTTAGGATAATCTATGCCTAGATGGGGGGACCCTATAAATTAAGCTATCTAGAGTACTATTAGAGTTAATGTACAATTTATTGAAACCTGTGTTGAGTCCTAGTCCCACTCCTATGATCAAATCAAACTCACTGTCCAAATTGAATTGACTTGTCCTTGTATCACCTCTGGAATAAGGAGGATGAAGATGTATTGCAGCACTTTATTCCGCAGGAAACAAACACAATCTGCTTCCAAATTACAAAAAGGAAACATAAGAATACAGAAAATTTATATATAAAGCTTGCAAAAGATAATCATTCTTCCACTTTTTTGTGGTTATTTTGCAGTCTTGGGGAACCATGACTACAGGGGTAATGTGGAGGCACAACTCAGTCCAGTCCTCAGGGGAATTGACAGCAGATGGTTTTGCTTGAGATCTTTCATTGTTGATACAGGTAACTAGAGCTAGCGGTGTTATATTAATTATTTTTATGTTAGGAGAATTTCATAGTTAAATTAAATCCCTTGCAGAAATTTATGCAGAATAATTTTGGTATTGCAGAACTAGCTGAATTTTTCTTCGTGGACACAACCCCATTTGCCGATAAATACTTCCACGAGACAGACCATACCTATGACTGGAGTGGCATTCAACCCCGAGAGACTTACCTCTCAACTCTTCTAAAGGTGTGAAGCTCATTACAAATGAAGCCTCCTCAATTGTATCAAAAAAATACAATGAAGCCTCAATTAAAGAATTTTATTTACAGGACTTGGATTTGGGACTCAAAGAATCCACTGCGAAATGGAAGATTGTGGTAGGTCACCACACAATTAAAAGTGCTGGCCATCACGGCAATACGGTGGAGCTCAATGCCCGACTTCTCCCAATTCTTCAGGTGATATTCTTTTTCTTTTTCTTTTTTTTTCCTAAACAAAAAAAGAAGAAGAAGTATGATGTTTTTCTGGATGAAAAAAATATGAATTGAGGACTCAAAGGTGAAGATTCAATTCTTTTTGGATGTCAGGAAAACAATGTGGATCTTTACATAAATGGGCACGACCACTGCTTGCAGCATATCAGTAGCAGTGACAGGTAAACTTTTGTGCCATGTATATACTGATATACCTACGAAATCCACAGTAAACTACTTACCTAGCAATTAGCCAATCCAACCAAAAAAAAAAAAAGAGGATGATAATTAAGAAATCAGCATATATATATCCTGATTGAGGGGTTTGACATTGTTGTTGTATTGTAGTCCACTGCAATTTCTTACAAGTGGTGGAGGCTCAAAAGCATGGAAAGGTGATATTTCTTGGTGGAATCCTGAAGAGATGAAGTTCTATTATGACGGTCAGGGCTTTATGTCTCTCCAGATCACTCAGACTGACGTCTATGTGGTGTTCTACGATGCCTTTGGCCAAGTTTTGCACACATGGAACAGGACTAAACAGCTTTACTACGAGATGTAGTTTTTCTAGCTACAAGCCTACAAGGATGCTGCTGATGCTGTGGGGATCTCCGATCCTGATGCAAAATATGAGTATGCTTTAAGCTCATGAATTTTAATTTTGTACTGCTATATTCCTATTTCCTAACGCAACAAGGATTGCAATCAGTTAACGGATATGTGTAATGATATACCATGCATCCTTCTGATTTTAGTGAAGGCTTAATTAGCTTTGAAGCCAATTAGATGTCTTTGGTGGGGTAAATTCGCTCATTCTGTCCTTGTAGCCATACCTATAAATCCCTTTCTCATAAAATCCATTAAACAAGTGCTCCGAGTGTGGTGAAGCACAGTATCCGTTGTTGCGTGGATATTGTAATTCTTGCTTGTGATCTATCTTATTTTCTCATTAATTAATATCTCCATATGGCTTATAAAAAAAAAAAAAACAAAACACAGTATCCTTTGTAGCCTAGTAAAAGAAGAGATAAATTGGATTGAAGTAGTCTATTTACATTTCATATTATTATGTGATTTGTGTCTATCTAGGCAGATGGGTGAGTCTCTTTGGAGAGGCTGAATTCATACAAAGCACTGCCAAAGACGTCATAGAACACAAAGTGGGCTGCGGCCTGGGTCACCTGAACCGACATGAAGCCCTGCCCATCACAATAAAACTTCAACTCTTCCAGGCTCCACTCCTTTATATCACCTCTCCACGCCTTTGACCCACCCCCACTCGTCAAAAACTGAATCTGGCTGCAATATCATTCATTCATTGAGGAGGAACAAGTTCTCCATCATTTTGGAGGCATATATATAGTAACAAATAATAATCAACCACTTTACTAACACATAAAGCTTTACCTGTTAATGATGTGCTCCAAGCAGTGGTCATGCCCATTTATGTAAACATCCACCTTGTTATCCTATTCCAAGAAGGGGGAAAAAAAACAAGACAAAAACAGGATGAGACTAATTACTGTTCAATGATGTGAGGTTGATTTCAATGATGTGAGGTTGATTTGAAATGCTTTTGCGGCGATTAAGTACCTTGAGGACTGGAAGAAGCTCCATCAGAAGCTCATTTGTGTTACCATGATGCCCGGCACTAAAGATCGTATGATGACCGACAACAATTTTCCATTTTGCCATGGAATTTCTCAATGCCACATCCAAGTCCTTTAATTTTTGCAAGGTAATTAATCGGAAAGGGCAAAGATAAGAAAAGGTTATTAACTCATCTAATTATGTTACCAGTGGAATTAATGTCTAATCCAACTCTTCGGTTGAATTCTTTCCTGTTTTAGTTAACAATACTCTTATAGTATTATCATATATACATACATTCTGTCAAGCAATATTACTTGGGAACTTATTACCTTGGAATTATTAATTCATACAAAATTTTTAGGAAAACAAAAACAGGTCGAGCTAATTAATTAGGAGCACCTATTGTGTTACCTTAAGCAAAGCTGATAGGTACTCCTGCCTAGGAAGCACACCTCTCCAGTCATAGGTACTCTCCCCTGGGTCTGTAAAGTACTTGTCAACAAATGGTGTTGTGTCCACAAAGAAAAATTCAACGATTTCTGCAAGAAAGGAATAAAACGAAGAAGAAAATATGAACATAAACATTAAGTTGTAATTAATTATGCTTTCTGTGATTGCAAGTCAGCTATGGCCAAAAGCTGCTGTTTAAATTGAAAGACAACATAAATACATATTGTAGTTAATTAATTTGAGAAGAAAATTCGGAATATAAGAAAATATTTTTACCGGCATCAATTATATATGACCTAAAGCA
>JAKUCV010000749.1:0-18408 GCA_028386065.3 Turnera subulata
ATTGTGAATACATATAGAGAGTCGAGATCTGTGTGTCTCTAGGCGTGCAATTAAATGATTCTAGGGAGCTTACATACTTACTCTACTTGAGCTATTGTATATTCCTAACAGATGTACAATGAAGAGCTCTTACTAGTATGTTGGTCACACGACCTATTTGCCCGGTATGAAATGTTTTGTAGATATACATGGTTATGTCTATCAAGTGTGAGTGGGAGATATTGTCTTATGGGTTATTTTAACACCCATGTTGGACTTAATGGGCCAGCCCATTATCCTTTACAGGTTATGTGAGTGATAATGGCTATTCTAGTGAGTGGATATGTTGGTTGCTAAAAATCAGCAACTAATATCCCTATGTGGGTGGTTATCCTATCATTAGAGTTTTAAAAGGGGTGATCTCTCCTTTTAAAATGAGACTGAGTTAGACGTAATAGAAGACAGAGGAAATATTGTTTACCTTAGTCTTCTTTTTCTCTCTGGAAAACTCACACTGAGAAAATATCTCAAGACATACAAAGAGCTCTTAGGTTGTGAGATTATGGGTCTCTTTCCTGTTAATCAGGTGATTAGACTCTTGACCAATATCCATTAAGTGGTGGAGACTTGCAGAGGATCTTCAAGAATACAGTAGGGAGACTTGCAGAGGATCCTTAAATTTTCAACAGGGTTTTATCAAAAGCTCCAGTTAGAGGTTGGTCTTCTAATTCCTTTAAATTCCGCTGTGCAAAGTTTATATGTTGAACATGCTATTTTCTGACACTTCATATCTGCAAGCACGAAGCGGACAGAAGAAGGAGCTAAATACAGTTTCACGAATTTGATTTGGTTGAAATACCCAAGACGTTCTCTCACCTTCAGGAAAGCATGAGCACGGAGAGGAACAGAAAAAAATTTTGAATACCAAATTTTCTGGATTCTTAGATTATGCGCCCAAATAACGGGTGGAGACAGACAGTTCTCGCGACGATCAAAATACAGTAGTTTGAATGATTTCAAGTTGGGAGTATCAATGGTGGTTTCCCCCAAAACTTTATGGCTATAGAGGTTTAACTCTAAACTCTCTAGTCCACAACTTGAGAGTGTAATCCTCTCCATTTCACGTATGGAGAATTTCAAGACTTTAAGAGCAGGAAGTTTGGAGATGAGATCCAAGTAAAACTAGTTTGTAATAATGCTGTGAGAACGTAATTCCAACACCTCTAGATTTATCCAAGAAGCCACGTCGATTTGAGGAGCAGGATCCCTGCCTCTATCCTCGATGTAACAAAAATTCTGAAGGTTGGGTGCAGTAATTGCTATTCTAGATAGTAGGAACTTATCATCACGAATGTAGCCACTGTTAGGTATGACTAGGTCAAGTTTGTTAGTAGCTTTGTTAATAACGTCCTAGTCATCAGGAGTCAAGTTGTTAGAATCATTTGATTTTATTTTGAATCAGTCAGAAACAGATACCATGAGCTGTACCGTTACTAGTTTTCATATCTATTTAAAGGCTATAAAAGCCTGATGCCATTCAATAAACATGCAAAGTATTCTTTCACACTTTTACATAAGTGCTAAGAACCTTTCAAATCTGGTAGTGGAGCCACATACATTGAAAGAGGCCTGCTTGTGAGTAAGAGAGTGAAACACGGTGTGTGTAAAGTGAGTAAGTGAAACTCTGCGTGTGTAATTAAGGAAAATTTGTGAGGATGGCTGAAACTAATAGCTTTGCAGAAGCATGCATTCCCAAATTTAATGGGGATTATGATCATTGGAGTTTGGTCATGGAGAATCTCCTTAAATCAAAAGAGGATTGGAGTGTTGTCCAAGGAGGTTTTACAAAACCAGCCAACGAAGACGCATTGACACCAGCCCAACGGAAGACTTTAGAAGAAACAAGGTTGAAGGATTTGAAGGCCAAGAATTATCTTTTCAGTTCCATTGACAAGACCATTTTGAAGACAATTACGCAAAAGCACACAGCCAAACAATTGTGGGATTCGATGAAGGTTAAGTACCAAGGTAATGTTCGGGTGCAGCGTGCTCAGCTTCAGACCTTTCGCAGAGATTTTGAGCTACTGGAGATGAGATCGGGAGAACCAGTAAGTGAATACATTGGGCGAGTAATGGTGGTGTCCAATGACATGAGAAACTGTGGAGAAAAATATACCAGATGTCAAGATTATTGAGAAGATTCTACGTACTCTCACAGAGAAATTCAATTACATTGTATGCTCAATAGAGGAGTCAAAGGACATTGATTGCATGACAGTTGATGAATTACAGAGTTCACTACAAGTCCATGAACAGAAGTTTCGGAAGAATGGGGAGAGGAGCATGCATTGAAGGTTAGTTATGATGACAGAGGAAGCAGAGGTAGAGGAGCTACAACTAGAGGCTGAGGGAGAGGAAGAGGAAGACAATTTAACAAGGCCACCGTGGAATGTTACAACTGTCACCAACTAGGTCATGTTTCTTATGAATGCTCTAGTAGGGACAAGAAAGCCAACTATACTGAGGACGAAGAGCTTCTTCTAATGGCTGTTACGGAAACTAACAGTGCAAAAAAGGATGAGATGTGGTACTTAGATTCCGGATGCAGCAATCACATGTGCGGGAAGAGGCAATGCTTCTCAGATTTTGATAGTACATACAGACATTCGGTGAAGCTGGGAAATAATACAAGGATGGAAGTGATGGGAAAAGGCAATATCCTACTAGAAGTTAAGGGCACAACTCATGTGATCATGGATGTAAATTTTGTGCCAGATTTAAAAAATAATTTGCTCAGTATCGGCCAACTTCAGGAAAGAGGGATAGCCATTCTTATAAAACATGGAGTATGCAACCTATATCATTCACTTAGGGGATTGATTATGCAGACATGGATGACTTCATAATAGGATGTTTGCATTGTCGGCTATTGTTGTACCAGGAAATTCTACTTGCCTACAAACAATGACAGAAGATGAATCCCAATTGTGGCATCAAAGATATGGACATCTGAGTTACAAAGGGCTGTAGACATTGAAGCATAAAGATATGCTAAAGGGCATTCCATCTTTTAAAGCTACAACTAAGTCATGCACTATTTGTTTGGTTGGAAAACAACATAGAGAGGCATTTCCAAAAAGGAGTCCATGGCGTCAAGGTTGTTAAAATCGCGATTTAACTCGTGAAATTGTACGTTTTTGCGATATTAGGATAGCATTTCGAGCTGACTCATTTGCAAACTCGAAATTCGGTCAAACTCGGTCAAACTCACGAGTTGACTCGCAAATTCGCTAAACTCGTTGAGTTTGAGCGAGTTTACTCAGTGGGTAAAAAACAAAAAAAAAAAACAGAAATTGGATTCGGATTTGGATGGCGGTTCGTGTGGTCTCGTGGAAAAGAACCACCTAAAAACTAATCTCTAATCCTCTTTCTCACCATATCACCATACCACTCACCTCACCGCCACGAACCACCGCCATCCCGTCCTCCTCTTCCATTTATTGATTGTTTCTTTGGCTCACAGGCGAGACTTTGGGATAATTTTCTAATGCTTTATAAGGAAGAAGAGTCTCCGAGACAAAGTGGATGGGTCTCAGGGACTTGACTTTTTTTTTTTTTGAGGAGACGAAGAAGAGGAGAGAGGAAAATAACTTTTCGTTTTTTAGAATGGAGAAAGGAGGGTAAGTGGTGGTAGCCTAAACTGGTAGGAGGGAGTGAAGAGGAGATGAGGGTGTGGCCTTCCAATCCCTGCCGCGGTCAATTAAGGCAATAAGGCATCAACTCTTTCATCTAGTTAATATTTGTGGGATGAATTTTATCAATTGATCCATTTATAAATAATTTTGTGGGCTCTTACGATTCTACGTTACGTTTTTTACTGGACCATTTTGAGTTTATGTAAAAACTCGTTTTTAATAGCCTTGCATGGCGTGCTTCTAAGAAATTGCAGCTTGTACATGCTGACATTTGCGGCCCAATCACACCATCCTCTAACAGTAATAGAAGGTACATCTTAACATTCATTGATGATTATAGTAGAAAGATGTGGATTTATTTTTTGGTTGAAAAGTCTAAGGCTTTCACAACATTCAAATACTATAAGACTCTTGTTGAAAATGAATCTAGAGTACCTATATGTTGTTTACGCACTGATAGGGAGGAGAATTCACTTCCGATGAGTTCAATAATTTTTGTAAAGAGAATGGAATAGGTAGGCAGCTCACAGCAGCTTACACTCCGCAACAGAATGGGATAGCCGAACATAAGAATCGAACAATTATGAATATGGTTCGTTGCATGCTATCTGACAAAGAGGTCCCAAAGAGATTCTGGCCTAAGGCTGCAAGGTGGACAACATATGTTCTCAATTGAAGTCCCACATCGGTCGAGAAAGAAAAGACACCAGAGGAGTTATGGAGTGGAGTCAAACCTAATGTAGATTACTTTAGAGTTTTTGGATGTTCAGCTCATGTTCACGTACCGGATCAGAAAAGAAAGAAGTTGGATGATAAAAGCTTTCCTTGTGTGCTATTGAGAGTCAGCGCTGAGTCGAAAGCATATCGAATGTTTGACCCAGCCACCAAGAAGATTGCGACAAGTCGAGAGATGTAAGTTCTGAAGAAGACAAAGGCTGGAATTGGGGACGAACTGCACAAGAAGTGAGACAAGATACATTGGTTTGGGAAGGCTATAATGAAGAGAAAGCTGAAGGATCTGAGGATGAAGAAGAAGCTGAAATTCAAACTAACAATGAAGACCAAGAAGTTGTTGCACCAGTAGCCAATCAAGAAGCATCAAGTGATACATTTTTGACAAACAGATCCTGAAGACCTCCTCCATACCTGCAAGATTACGTGTCAGGCGAAGGTCTTTCAGAAGAAGAAGATGAGTCCAACAGTCTTGTGATGTTTGCTTCTAAAGAAGATCCTTGTTCTTTTTTTTTTTATGCTAGAAGAGTATCCTAGTCGACTACCGGACTAATCTCTCCCTGTGGCTCGATGCGTCGCCCTTGTGAGGTGGGACCACTACCAATAGCACAATTTCCATACACCCGCTTCCACCAGGACTCGAAACCTGGACCTTGGGGTTTAAGGGGAATGCAACACGCTTTACCACTACAACCAATGGTAATTGGTAGATCCTTGTTCTTTTGAAGAAGCGGCAGTAGAAGAGAAATGGAGAAAAGCTATGGACAATGAGATGGAGTCCATCGAGAAGAATGAGACCTGGGAGCTTACACAACCACCGGTTGGAGCAAGGAAGATTGGTGTTAAATGAATCTTTAAGACCAAACGAAACGAGAATGGTGAAGTACACAAGTACAAGGCCCGGTTAGTTGCTAAAGGTTATGCTCAACAACATGGGATAGACTATAATGAGGTCTTTGCACCAGTTGCAAGATAGGATACGATCAGCATGATTCTGGCCTTGGTTGCACAAAAAGGTTGGAATGTGTACCAGTTTGATGTTAAAAGTGCTTTTCTTCATGGGGAGTTAGATGAAGATGTATATGTGGAGCAACTGATGGGATATGTTCAAAAAGGTGAAGAGCATAAGGTTTACAAACTTCGAAAGGCACTTTATGGACTAAAACAAGCACCACGTGCTTGGTGTAGTAGAATTGAGGCTTACTTTCTCAAAGAAGGCTTTACACGGTGTACTTATGAGCATACTGTCTTTACAAAATCAGAAGGAGGTAAAGGACTCTTAATCATCAGTTTGTATGTTGATGATTTGATCTTTACTGGTAATGACTCTTACATGATTGAGAAGTTTAAGAGCTCTACGAAAGAAGAGTTTGAGATGACAGATCTAGGAAAGATGAAGTACTTCCTTAGTGTTGCAATTATACAAAGATCAGAAGGTATTTATCTAAGCCAAAAGAAATATGCTAGTGAGTTGCTGGAGAGATTTCACTTAACATAACGGAAATCCAGTTAAGAATCCAATTGTACCGGGTGCTAAATTGTTGAAGGATGGAGGAAGGGACAAGGTGGATGCAACTTTGTTTAAACAAATGGTTGGCAGTCTCATGTATATTACTGCTACAAGGCCAGACTTAATGTATGTGGCATGTTTGTTAAGTAGATACATGGCCAATCCAACAGAGGTGTATTTGCAAGCAGCAAAGAGGGTGATGCATTATTTGAAGGGTACTGAGTCCTTGGGTTTGTTGTACAAGAGAAGTAATACAACAAAATTAGTTGCTTATATAGACAGTGATTATGCTGGAGATATTGATGATAGGCGAAGTACGAGTGGTTATGTGTTTCTGCATAATGGAGGAGCAGTTTCTTGGGCTTCAAAGAAGCAACCAGTGGTGACACTCTCAACCACAGAGGCAGAATTCGTTGCAGCAGCATCTTGTGCTTGTCAGTGTATCTGGATGCAACGGATTTTGCAGCAGCTCAGTACTCCACAGCAACAGCCCACAACTATTCTGTGTGACAATAGTTCAACAATTAAGTTGTCCAAGAGTCTAGTTCTACATGGCAGGAGTAAGCATATTGATGTTAGATTCCATTTTCTTAGGGATCTTACGAAGGAAGGAATTATGAAGCTGGTTCATTGTGGCACAAAGGAGCAGATAGCTGATATAATGACAAAGCCCCTAATAGAAGCTAAGAGAAGAACTTAGTGTGTGTGAGGTTCCATTAAGTTTAAACTGAATGCTACAGTGCATTCTGTGAGTCTTCAGTTTAAAGAAGGTATTGTTAGGTATGACTAGGTCAAGTTTATTAGTAGCTTTGTTAATAAAGTCTAGTCATCAAGAGTCAAGTAGTAAGAATCATTTGATTTTATTTTGAATCACAGTCTGATACCATGAGCTGTGCATGGACTGTTACTAGTTTTCATGTCTATGTAAAGGCTATAAAAGCCTAATGCCATTCAATAAACATGCAGAGTATTCTTTCACACTTTTGTATAGGTGTTTAAGAACCTTTCAGCCACCACCAAAAATGATGCTGACCTTGTTGAGTCTTGTAAGGCCAGATAATAGCAGCGTTTCAAGTCCCCAAAAATCCCCAAGATAAAACTCCTCTAACAAAGAGCACCTGGAGGCGACGGTCTGGACAAATCTGTCGTCAAGACCAACATGTTCCAGTCTAGGTACACGGAGAGATGGTCAATTCATGGTACAAGCAGCGAGAGACAAATCCAAATACCAATTATGTAAAGCCAAGGAAGTGAGTGCTCGTGTTTTGACAGAGAACAACATCTGGTTCCAACCCTGATATACCGAACTGTCGCGGTTGCCTGTAGAGATGCTCAGGTTAAGCTCATTGACATGGTGATCTACGGCCAGTGCTATCCAACCATCAAGATGAGGGAGTAGGTCAAGATGTTTGATATTCAGTTCAAGCTTGGGTATACTTCTCCAATGAAGACACTGTCTTTGCAAAGCAGACTCCACAAAATTCAAGAATCGTATCCGTGCCTCCTCCTTCCAACGTGAAGGCAAGTAGAATTTAGTTTCCCTATGAAGCTAAAGCATCCATTCCAATAAGCATTGGCAAAATTCAGAGATTGGGAAGGAAGCCCATGTCCGTTGCCAGGTGTGGGACAACATGCTCATGCGCATCACATCTTTTAGAAGCAGAAAAGACATGATTTTGTGCAAGATTCCCACTGGCAATTCGGATATTCGGTCAATCCCCTCCATGCTGTACATCATAGTATTATATATACGAATCTTATACATGGCGATTAAAAGCACTTTATATGTATTTCCAATTCCACATTGAAAAAGAAAACATAAGCATACACTTAAAAGAGGTGTTCCATCGAAATTCGAAACAACAGCATCACCCTTATATTATATATATATGAACACAATAACAGATGCATGTGTCAATTTGTATTGGAATAATCAGCCAAGTTAATCAAAAGGTACAAAGAAAGAAGTAGAGATATATGCACGTTTCAGCCATTGTATACATGGAAGGCCATGGAAAAGAGAGTAAATGAAAAGAAAAAAAAAATTACTGTAGAATAACTAAGAATAGAATTACGTACTCGATCGATCGATAGGCCAGCCGCCGCTACATTCCGATCCGGAGATCAGAAGCGCCCTTACAGTGCAGCCCTTTGACTTTCACTACAAGTAAATGTTTTACTATATGAAACTTACCAAATAGGGTTTACAATATACATGCGTCCTCGTTGAAGAGAGAGAGGGCAGGGCTTCATTACGTTTTATCCCTTGTATTTTCGGTCAAACTAGGATCACCTCCTAAAAAAAACACACCGGAATTTGTCTCCCTAGACTTTATAATTCCGCATATTACCTAATTTCCGTCAGTTGATTTAAGTCCGTTTAATTGATTTTAACGGAATGCATAGATAGGTGACATGTGGCAAGATCTTAGCCATCCGATGATGAAAACAAAAAATTATTTTTTTTCCGAAAAAAGCAAAAAATAATTCTACTTAATGAAAAATTATTTTTTTAACAAAAAAAGGGAAAAAATCTACTTAAACAAAAAAATTTACAAAAAAGGCAAAAAAGAATTCTACATATTTTTTTTATTAAAAAATGCAGTGGAGAATTCTACTTAACATAAAAAATTATTTTTTAACAAGAAAGACAAAAAAAAATTCTACTGAGCAAAGAATTAAAAAAAATCTACTCAATGAAAAAATTATTTCTTTACAAAAAAGGCAAAAAAGAATTCAACTAAAAAAAATTATATTTTAACCATTTGATAAAACTTTTTTTTTTGTTGTTTTATGTTTTAAGAAAAAATAAAAAAAAATATGACAAAAAAAATTATTCCACACCTTTCCTTTCCTCCTTCCTCCCCGGCAGCCCCCATCCACAGCCCCCATCTGCTTTCCTCCTTCTCCACTTCTTCCTTGAGTGTCCCTCCATCAAATTGCTTCTTTAAAAAGAAAGCTTTCCAAAAAGAATTTCTCCCAACCTCTATTTCATTATCAATAACCAAAACAACAAGCGTTAAAACCCCAATTCAAACACCACCGTATCCAACTCTCACAACAACAGTGCCTTCTTTGCCGTCGGCAGTACCTCGCATTTGGGCATCAAAGTGACTGCAAAATCCATGAGATATAAGAACCAAAAAGCAAAGCAAATCACTAGAGTTTCTATTAAAATGTAGAATATAGAAAATCCCTCAATAACAGTTATTTAATTTGAAACCTCACACAACAAACTAGCCGACACCTTGGTGCTCCTCACGGTAGCCACACACCCTCGATGTTTTACACACAACTATACTTTTGCTACACTGCTACACATAATAATAAAATCCTGACATACTTATTTATTGGGACTCTGACTTAACAGACAAGATATGACTCCTAAATCGAACCAGACTTGGACTCTTAAAACCCAATAACATAAAAACTTGTCGACTCAATAAAACTAGCTTAGTTTAATATCCAACAATGTCTTCCTTAAACTAAGCTTGCAATACAAATACTAACTCTAACCAATTCTATCAATTGCAAGTGCTTCCAATGCCATTGTTGTTGCAGTGACTAGTTTAGACGTTGCTTCAAACAGTAACATCTTCCTTGAGTCAAACCAAACTTTCAGCTTCACATCCTTGCCAAGTTGCATGTCATTGCAGAAGTGACTGTTCCATACTACATCTTGCTTGCCAAAGAATTCTTGTATTGTCTCCCAGTTGTTTCCAAGGACACTTGTAGCAAAGTTGCTTGTATCCTTGATTGAGAAAAATTGATCAACACTAATAAAATCAATTTTCTCACTATAGATGAAAACAATTTCTTCAACTTCCTTCCCTTCAACCTTTTTTGCCATTCTCTCCTCTTCTTGTTCAACCTCTGTCAATTTGTCTCCCTAAAAGAACAAAGTACTTTCAATAATTATCACATCTTTCTTCTCCTCCACTTGTTCAACTTTTATCTGTTCGCCGTCATTGTCTCCCTGGCAAGAAAAATTATTTTCTTGAACTACTATCTCTTCCTTCTCCCCCTCCTAAGAAAATAATTCTTCCACCTTGATTTTTAACAACCTGTGACACTCACCATGAAACTTGGAATCTTGACTGCAATCTGGCAGTGATAAATTTTCTACTCCAATTCTTCCCAATCTTCTAACTTCATCATCAGAACTGTCTTCCATTCTGCAACTAGCTAATAATACTGTCTCTGAATTGTTAGAACTACTAGCTCTACTCTCCACGATCTTAGCATCTATTTGATTGTCACACTGTTTTTGTTCACTTGTCCTCCCTTCCTGAAATTGAGGCGCTTCTCATGTACAATCAGTTTAGCTTAGCACATCAATTGCCAAAGTCCTGAGATCTTGAAATTCTTCGATAGCTTTCACCTTGCAATCAAAACTAGATGGTAGGCTTCGGAGAATTTTCTTGATAACTTGAACATCTGTCGTCTTCTCACCATTGGCTCTCAAATTGTTGATAAATTTTTGTACCCGACAGAAATAACCATAAATTGTTTCTTCCTCTGCCATATGGAGAAACTCAAATTCTTTTCTCAACTCTTGCAAACTAACTTTTTCACATCCTCTCCGCCATAAATTTTAGGCAAAGCATCCCAATACTCTTTCGCCGTTTGAGCATGTCTAACTTCTGAGAAACTTTAACTTTTACCTATTGTTTGAGATAGTGTAGTGCTTCATCATTCTTCTCCACCTCTTCTTGTCTATGATTTTGAATCCCTTCTTGAACAAGGTCCCGCACTTTAATGTGTTGAAAGAAAGTCCTCATTCCACCATATCTCAAAGTAGTCTTTGCCGTTATATTTAAAAACAAGACATTCCACATATTGGGTTGCCATGCCAAGATATCTCCACACAAAATAAATCAAACCCAACAACAAATTGGGTAACAAAAGCTTCCTCCCAAAAGAACTTACCAAGCCCATCAATAAACGAAGTACAAAATTTTTTTGAGTTTTTTTCTTTTAAACCCAAATAGTATAGAGCAACAGAGAATACCTTTTTTAAAAGCTTAGGCACAAATCAAAGCCCCTAGCAAATCGATTCACCAATGGCGCGCATCTAACGCAACATGTAGAAAGGAAAATTTTTTCTCGCTTCCACTCAAGTTTGTGTGTTGATGATGAATTTCTAAATTCCACAATTGGTAGAAGAGTCTGTGAGGATCCGTTGTAACGCTGCGCGCAAGATTTGTGGAGGAAAAATTGTGTTCATGAAAAAAAAAATAAAGAAAGAGTTGCATTGATTTGTAGGGGAAGAAAAAAATTCGTGAAGAGAAAGATTGTTCATGGAGGAAAGCAAAACTGTGTTCGCGAAAAACAAATTGGCAAGCAAAGAAATTGAGTTGTTTTTGTTTTGGAGGAGGAAGAAGAAAAAAATAAAGAGAGAAATTGAAAAGGGAGAATGTTAATTGTTGATGGCGCTTGGACGTGTGGTAGGTTAATTGTTGGTGGCGCTTGGACGTGTAAAAAAAACAAAAAAATTGCACCCAAGTGGCGTCTCTACTACTTTTAATTGTGGTATTGTGTTTTCATTTGGTTACTGTAGCTATTATTTGGGTTGCTTGCATTTTATTTTTTTTCATTCTTATCGATATAAGAAAGGAAAAAAAAACTGGGTCCGCTACTAATTATAGAATATAGAAAATCCCTCAATAACATAAATAAATTTTTATTATTGAATTTGAAACCTCACACAACAAACTAGGCGACACCTCGGTGCCCCTCACGATAGCCACACACCCTCGGTGTTTTACATACGACTATACTTTTTGTAACGACCCGGGTAAAATTTTCGTGATTTTTACAAAGTTGTTTTGACTTTTACGGTGGTTAATAAAATTTTCTCGCGGTTAATCAAGAATTTTACCAATCCGAGTCAATTTTCACTATCTTTACTATTAGTTTTACTACTCACAAAATTATTATTATTGTTACAATTGTTGCCATCATTATTATTATTTTCTTAATCAATATTAATAGTAATATTATCACTATTTTGCTAAGATATTTATGTTGCGATAATTTACCAAATATAATTTGAAAAGGAAAATTCATCTTTGGACTTTATTTTGAATTTTAAAGAATATGTTTTACAAAGATTGAGTTAAAATGTTAAACACAAGGTTTAACGTAGTTTCGACCGAAATGCGTTTTGGAGAGTCTTTCGTTAACCGAGCCTCGGTTTTTAATTCCGAGACTTGGACGATGCTTAGGAATATTAATCGGATTTTCCGAGCCCAAGTTGTATTTTCGGACTCGGAACGAGAAGACGAGAGTACGTTATCCCGACGTAAAAATCCAGACCGGCCAACCGTGGCTTGCCACGTGGCCACTCTTCTTTTCTTTTCTTTCTTTTCTCCTTTCTTTTCTTTCTTCCTGCCCGTTTTTCTTCCGCCGCCCCTACCGCACTTCCTTCTTTTTTTCCTTTTTCTTCCTTGTCTTCTCTTCCCATTTTCTTCTTTTATCTTCCCTTCCCACACCGGTAACCCTCGCACCCATCTCTCTCTCTCACCATAAACATCGCCGCCCTAACCATCTTCCTCTTCCTCGCTCTTGCTTTTCCTCCACCTCGCCGCCGCTGTTGAGGAGCAGAGCACAAACCCCGATCGCGCACAGAAGGCCCGATCTCTTCCTCCTCTGCCTCCTTCCCCTTCTCCTCCTCCCTCCGTCGCCACGACGAGCCTCCTCGCCCCTGCCTCTGCTCGCTACCGCCGCTGCACCCATCTTCAACCTATCTTGTGCCGCCACCGCCGTCAAGGAGCGGAGTTTAGGTCCCTGCTGAACCCAGAAGGACGAGAGCCCGTCCGATCTCTCCCCTCCTCAAATCTGCTGCCACCGCAACAGAGCACCGCCGCTTCTCTCCACTGCCGCTACAGCCAGACGAGCTCGACACTGCGGTGTACAGGAGGTCCGACCTCTTCTTCCTCCTCTGCAACGCGTCATCACCGCGATTGTCGCCCCTGTCATCTCCGATCTGCCGCTTGCCATCGTCGCCGCCGTCGCGTGGGTAAGATCCGACGACGATCCCTGCCCTTCTCTTCTTCATTTCTTTTTATTTCTTTTCTTTAACCCGATTTTTGTTAGGATGGGCTGAACGATTCTGTTCCGTTGGGTTGTTGTGTTTGTGTGTGAACCGGCTGAAGTCGTTTTGCTACAGTAACACGCGCAAATACCCCGGGCAGCCTCCACGTCAGCAGGTGCCTGACCAGGGGTATACGTTTGGCCTGCCCATGCAATCTCGGGGTATATGCCCGACCAAAAAAAATGTCGGGGTACCAAATTGGCCAAACCACTAAACATAGGGGCCCAAAGAACCCGAAAACCCGAAATAATAAAAAGAATTATAAGCCTCTAATAACTGTTAACCGGCATCATGTATAATCATCTTGTTTGTGCATTATAAGTGATTACTATTGTTATATTATAGGAATATCAAGGCTTAACCGGATGTCGGCCTCCGAGGAGTATCAGGTGAGGTTGCATATACGTCATTCCACCCGTGATAGCCGGGATGGTTGGTTTTGGAACTACATAGGTTCCATTGCATCTTAAGGATTATTGTTGTTGATATCTTTGTGATATTCGGTGATATTTGTTGTGAGGATTTGTACATTGCTGAGATTGCCTTGATAAGCCGTGATGTGATATGTTCATATGCATGATGTCTCATGATCATACCCTGGGAGGTTGTCAGTCCTCAGTATGGTCGGTTGACCGTGGTCGGCATAGGTTGTCGGTTTGCGGGTGTTGTTTGTTGTCATTGGTCATGAGTAGTCTATTGTTGTTGGCATCGGTTGCCAGTTGTCCTTTGTTGGTTGTCGGTTTCTTTTGATAATTGTCAGATGAGTATCACCTGCCATTTTTGAACGGATATTGAGATATGTTGGTTGTCGGCTGTAGTCAACGATTGGATGATTGTTATTTTTATAAGGGTATGTCGATACCCAGAGATTTTCGCTTAATGAGAATTGATGTTGTGGTTACGAGTTGCTGTGGTAACTGCTGATGCCGTGTTGTGTTGTGATTCTACCCCGGGGACCGGTTTGAAATGTTGATTGGGTATGGTCCGTGCAGGTTGTCGGCTACCCGGTGAGCGAGGCTCACGTGATTTTGAGATTGTTTGGTTTTGGTACCGGATTAGATGATCGACAACCTCTGTTGAGTATAGTCTGTCAGGACTAGAGTTTGTATTATATAGTCTGTTGAGACTGGTTCGGTTACCCAATATGTAGTTGAGTTGAGGTGTCCTAGTCGGGCACTAGAGTATTGTACAGTCTGAGAGGTTTTGGGTGGTCAGTGCATTGCATAGTCGATGGGGTGGACATTTGCATAGTCTGCATTGTTCTTTATGACTGTATTTGTTCAGTGTTCTGTTCACTACTCGTATGCCGTATTGATGTGCTCTTGACTGTTAAATATATGCTATGTTGTGCATCATGGGTAATGTGTCGGTGAGATTATGGAGAATCTCACCCCTCACCTACCCCATCGGCAGGCTACGATGTTCTTGTGCAGGTATGCGTCATGGCAGGCTGCGGCATCTCCTCCGACGGATCTGGATCCATAGTTTTGCATCGAGTCAGTTCATGCTTTTGCTATGATTATTAAAATTGCTTCCGCTGTGCTACTGTTGTTATTGTACCCGAGGCCGGGTGATTGATATTGTCGTTGGGCCATTGGGCCGGATTTCCTGTTGTATATGTTGTTTGTGCCACGTGTCGGCACTGTTGTTTGATAAATACTGTGTATTGGGTAAATAGTAGTCGGGGTGTCTCACTTTTGCTACACTGCTACACATAATGATAAAAACCCTGACACACTTAATTACAGAGATTCTGACTTAACGGACAAGACATGACTCCTAAATCGAACCGGACTTGGACTCTTAAAACCCAATAACATAAAAACTCCTAGACCCAATAAAACTAGCTTAGTTTAATATCCAACATAAAAGAATCTCACAATCCCTCTTCCTCTCCCTTCCCCTCCTTTGTCCCCCACCTCTGTCTCTCTCTTCTTCATCTTTATCTACTACCCTTCTCTTTCCACCATGCTCTCCTCTCCACCAAGCCTCGTCGATTACCACTCACATACTATAATCAATCATCCATCTTAGATTTCCTCTTCTACTTTTTCTCTACTATTTTTTTTTTTTGATGAGAAAAGGGGAAGAATTAGATTTCTTGGTGTTAAACTCGTATAGAAAGAGAAAAGGAGAAATGTGTGAGGAGGGCTTTTTTTTATTGTTTTCTTGGTGTTATAGCCATTAATAGGGAGGAGAATAGATTTTCCTTTGATTGAAAATCAGATCACGGTTAGATAAGATTGTGTGTGTTTGGCAATTTGATAATTTTCCTTTTCAGTATTAATATTTTCTCTTTTGTTTTTGTTAAAAATTCAAAAATTATTGAATGATCTGGATTTAGCCACGTGTCCATCCGTAAAAAACGGAATCTGGTCAACCACAGGAGGTAAACTACAGAATTATAAAGTTTAGGGGTCAAAAACCAGTTCTTTTCCGGGGTGATCCTGACAAAAAGTACAGCGGGTAAATATAATGAAGCGGGAGAGGCAATTTCGTGCTGGGAATTAAATTAACTTTTTTTAAGTTTGGAATACTCTCTCGAGTGACCCATAGGCCAAGCCCAGGATGATCATGGACGTTGGGCCAAAGTTGTACTTAAACACTACATTTTTTTCATTTAAAAAAACTCTTACGTTTTGCTAGGTGCCATGTGAATTCTATTTCTTATTCCATAATTGATAGATACTGTTTCTTTTTAAAAAAATGGATGATGCTTTTGCGTTTCCATTAACCAATGGAACGACTTACAACATCAAACGAACGGATGTCCATGACACTAGGTGGGACATCTTCAATGAAAAACTAAGGAAAATCATATAGTCTTTGGCTAGTTTGGCTAAGCAGCCCTATTGCCATCTCTAAGAACATGTGTACATTTAAATGATCTAAAAACTACTAGTTAGCAATGCAATGCCTTCCACCAGCAAAGCAAACAAATGTAAGAGAAAGAAGAAGGAACCATCTGGATTTTATTAACGAGGGAAAGGCAATCCGAAGTACTGTTTAAAAGGAAAAGCATCCAAAGTAAATATTACCATTCTAGTCTAAAGTAAATGCGAGTTGACTTTAGAGTTAGAAGTGACTCCAACAAACTCTCACATAAAATACGGTCTCCGCCTTCCCAAAGATCAATCTGAAGACCTTTCAAGTCATGTTGCCAACAGCAAGCACCGAGTAGATTTGCAGCCACATTCCGCCTTCTTCGTTGTTCATTTGTTCTCCGCAAAAAAGCCTTAACCAGCGGAGTGCTCCCAACTCCCAAGCGAGTAGTCCATATTGACATTGATTGACAGAGTCTCTGGATGACAAGTCTAAAGCATTCAATTGATGAGAGCTTTGAAAAGTTGTTGATGCCGTTCAAAATTAAGTGCCAACTCCAAATGCTTGATGTCTAGCAAAGCGGGAATAGGAATTCACTTCAAATCTTCAAGGACGAAGCTGGGATAATAAGGATCAAAAGCCAGTTTCAAACATTTGATTTGGTTGAAATTCCTTAATTGTTCTCTCATCTCCAAGAAAGCATGAGCACGGAGAGAAACTGGAGGATAACTTGACAAGCAAAGTTCCTGGATACTTGATCTATATGCCAATTAAGGGGTGGAGGCATACAATTCCTTCATGTCACTTAGTGTTGGGAAGTAAACCCAGATAACAGTATACGCAGCAAAATAGATATCAAATTATCCAACAAAACTTCCCCATCAACTGAATACCAAGGAAGCAAGTAAATTGCAGGAAAATAATATCAACAAGCAAACCAATCAAAAAACCACAAGAGACACCAAATTTTTAAGTGGAAAACCCCTTCAAATCGAAGAGTAAAAACCACGGGACCCAAGGTCAATCAAATCAACTCCACTATATCAGAAGTATCTTACAAAACCTCCCTCCAAAAGGTACTAATAGCACCACCAAATAAGAGAGTGTAGATAACAACACTACAACAAAGAATAAGAAGAGTTATAGAGAAATTCACCAAAAGCTGCAGCTGAATTTCGACCGCCCAACGTAACAACTCCACAACTCCAAATTCGATCTCCACCATTCAGATTGTAGATGAACGTGTCTGGAACCTTCTGACAAAATTTCAGCTTGATCCAACGGTTAACAAAACGGTAACGTGGCTTTGAACAAAGCTGGACAGAATAGAAAAAGTTGCCGCAAAACCTGAACTTTCTCTGATAACGAAAAACTTCTTATCTATAGTGTTTTCTGAAAACCTAAACCTATTTTCAGACTTAGTATAATATATATACCAAGTATAGTGGGTTCTAAAGATGGGCCAATCCATATTGGGCTATTTTCTACATAGGAGGGAAACCCAAAAACCCAACAATTCTCCCCCTTCCCGACTAGGTAGAGGAAATCACCATCCCGGCGACTGAACAACAATCTTCAAACTTCTTCTTCGGCAGAGCTTTTGTCATCATATCAGCATCATTATTATCTGTATGTATCTTCTCAAGCTCAAGTAGCTTAGAATCTAAAACATCTCTAATCCAATGACATCTAACATCAATATGTTTAGACCTTCCATGAAAAGTAGAGTTTTTACTAAGATGAATGGCACTCTGACTGTCACAATGCAACAAATACCTCTGTTGTGTAAAACCAAGCTCTTGCACAAACCTCTTCATTCATAGCATCTCTTTACTTGCTTCAACAGATGCTATAAATTCTGTTTCAGTAGTAGACAAAGCAATACACTTCTGCAATCTAGATTGCCAAGCAACTGCTCCCCCGACAAAGATAATCAGATAACCTGAAGTAGATTTTCTAGTATCTAAATCTCCAGCCATATCAGAATCAGTGTAACCCATTAAAGTAGGCTTCCCTGTTCCAAAACAAAGACTAAGATTAGAAGTACCACAAAGATACCGCATAATCCACTTCACAACATTCCAATGCTCTCTCCCTGGATTAGAAAGAAATCTACTAACTGTACTAACTGCATGAGCAATATCAGGTCTTGTGCAAACCATTGCATACATCAAACTGCCTACTGCAGATGAATAAGGAATCCGTGATATATCGTCCTTCTCTTGCTCACTAGAAGGACACTGCTTCTTACTCAACTTAAGATGCACAGCAAGGGGTGTACCTACCACTTTTGCTTTATCTATTTTGAATCTTTGGACCACCTTTTCAATGTAGCTTTGTTGTGATAGCCATAACTTCCTTGCTGCTCTATCATGAATAATCCTTATCCCAAGAATCTGCTTTGCTGGTCCTAAGTCTTTCATGGCAAAAGACTTGCTTAACTCTTGTTTCAACTTGTCAATTCGAGAAGCATTCTTACCAACAATGAGCATATCATCAACATAGAGCAACAAAATAACAAAGTTATCATCAGAGAATTTTTGCACAAAAACACAATGATCAGAAGAGGTCTT
>JAKUCV010000751.1:4216-27222 GCA_028386065.3 Turnera subulata
AAATATTGGCACCTTGCTTTGGCAAAACCTACCAAGTATTGATCTAAGCAATGATGAGTGCTTATCATGGAAGGCAACACAAGAGGAACTTAATATTTACATCAACATATTATTCCTATACATCATATGCATGTTCTTGATAAATCATATATTGATGTTTTGTAAAATTGGAAACCAAAAATACATAAGAACATCGATGTCGTGAGGATCTGATTCTCCCAACTACTTGGCAGTGTTCAAGAACATCGATGTTTAACTCTTGAACATCGATGTTTAACTTGTGATCAAAGACTGACTAGCTCCTTGATCTAGGAAATTTCTTGTGGTGAATAGTGCCCGTACAAGAAGTGTATTGAACTGATTCGATAATTCCCAGGAAAGATGGCGTAGCCGATCTCCTAAGACAGAATTATCATTCCAAGACAAATCCCCAGGAAAGACTTGGAGGAACAAAGGTTCACTTAAAACCCAGCCTCCTAGACAGGACTTACTTGCACAGTGTATTAATTCACAACCTTGCACCTGACAAAGGACGACAACCGTACTAGAACGACAATCGATCTATACGAAAACCGACAATAGATTTTCCTTGTCGAACTCATTCGACTTACTGCCAAAAACACCTTGATTGATATCACATACCAATCAAGTACTTGCTGTCAAACACTTTTGACAAAAACAAACCTCAACATATATCACACATACAAAAACGAATTCAACATATCATGAACATGCTACATCACATACAGCATATCATATATATCAATATGAGCATATCATACATATGCACAACAAATTCGGTTTAACGTTTCACAAGAGGCTCCGCTACCACTGTTAGTAACCGGGCATGCAAACTTGACAATCAAAACGCAGCGGAAAGACCCGGTACTCAAGGAGGATCCAAGTGAAGCTAACTAAACCGTATAACAATTTTTCATACCTTGCTTGGTTGAGGTCTTTCACCCAACTATAGTGTAGAATCAGCAAGATCCCGACAAGAAATCCGGCTCCTCTACCGTATCCACACGAACCGTTGATGACTGCTAGCAACCGTCTCATGATCACTAACCCGAGCACTCCCGAACCGCAGTGCTAGCTGCAGAATTTTCGAGAGCTAGAAACTAGTGTTTATATGTGCTTCTTTCTTTCTCAAAGAATGAAGTGTGTATTCTAAATTGTGTGTCAATGTTGTGTGTGTTGATAATCTGATTATCAAGCCATATTTATACACACAATTAATGCATAGATTAATGAGACAATGGCCAACATCATCAAGCATTAACCATCATGATTATACTTTAAGCCTAATCATGTCTCCACTATGTCTTAATGCTCCACTAAGCATTAATGGATGCTCCACTAAGCATTAATGGGATTACACATCATATGGCATTAATTTTGGTTCAATAATTCAGATAATTAGTGAACCAAATCAGCCCAAAACCACCAGCTCGAATCAACAGTTCTAAGTGTGTGACCCTGTAGGCACTTGTAACGTTTGGCAATAATTGTAAAATCTCATTTTACAATTATAAACAATGAGCGGTGTCTAGCAACACATCATTGCTACCCAAACAACAAGATCAATACTCATTCATTATGCCTCGGAAACATGTCATTGTCCTTTCATCCCATTATCAAGATTAAACACGAGACATGGAAAACGTCAATCTCGTATATGTTTCTTAGTTTCTTGATCCCCGAGTTAACTGTGTAAAACCGGATACTCATGATATCACCATATCACATAATCCGAGCGTTGCCACGCATTTAACAGTTCAACTTTATCAAGAGGTCCATCTGATAATATACCCGTTATATGGATTGGACGAATCCCATCTTGATCGATCAAAACCCACTACACATTACGTCATATACCCAATGATTACCCTTACGTCTACTCAGTTACGAGTGACTAGGAATAATATCAAAGTATACGACTAATATGTTGGGAACCTTGATGATCTCAGGTCCAAGGACAATACATATAAGAATCACTAATGACAATCATATAACGTTCCATGTAGGGTTCTTATGTGGGTCGGTCCAGTCCACAAGTTCTCTAACATGTACCCGTATGTAGAATTCATATCTCATATAATTCTCAACATACGCTAGTCTTAATTTATTATTACAACCCATCCATAATAATAATCGACTAGGGACATTTAAGAATATAAAATATTCTAGGGTTATAAATATGTGAAAGCGTTTATCTCATAAACATATTCATTGGAATAACCTTATTGTATTTACATGACTATGTACAATCATCCAATGATTGGCTTTTGGGCATATTACACTAACATAATCATATTTCTACTATGCACTAATGGGATTACACATCACATGCCATCAGGTTTGGCTCAATAATTCTGACAATCAGTGAATCAAACCAGCCCAAAACGACCCTGGTCCAACCACGCTTGGTCAAACCATGGTCCAACCACGGTTCAACCACCTGCTCGAATCAACGATTCTAAGTGTGTGACCCTGTAGGCACTTGTAACGTCCGACAATAATTGTAAACTCATTTACAATTATAAGCAAAGAGCGGCGTCTAGCAACATATCATTGCTACCCGAACGACAAGATCAGTACTGATTCAATATGCCTCGTAGGCATGTCATCGTCCCTTCGTCCCATTATCATGATTAAACACGAGACATGGAATATGTCAATCTCGCATATGTTTAATCTCGGTTTCTTGATCCTCGAGCTAACTGTGTAAAACGGATACTAATGATATCACCATATCATAATCCGAGCACGGCCGTGCATTTACAGTTCAACTCTATCAAGAAACCAACCAATAATATACCCGTTATATGGGTTGGACGAATCCCCTCTGAATATCAAAGTATACGACTCATATGTTGGGAACCTTGATGATCACAGGTCTAAGGACAATACATATAAGAACCGCTAATGACAATCATATAACGTTCCATGTAGCGTTCTTATGTGGGTCGGTCCAGTCCACAAGTTCTCTAACTTGTACCCGTATGTAGAATTCATATCACATATAATTCTCAACATACGCTAGTCTTATTTTATTATTACAACCTATCCATAATAATAGTCGACTAGGGACATTTAAGAATATATAAATATTCTAGGGTTATAAATATGTGCAAGCGTTTATCTCATAAACGATATTTATTGGAATAACCTTAATGTGTATACATGATTACAAATAAACATCCTTTGATTGGCTTTTGGGCATATTACACTAACAATTAGCCGGTTCATGTCTAATCCCGGTAAAGAGCATTGGTCAGCCGTGAAATTGATATTGCGGTATCTCTGGGGTACTTCTAGTTTGTGTTTATCCTTTGGCCATGGGATTCCGATACTTGAGGGGTATACGGATGCGGATATGGCAGGAGATGTTGATTCTAGGAAGTCTACTTCTGGATTCATGATGACCTTTGCAAGGGGAGCCGTGTCATGGCAATCAAAGTTGCAGAAGTGTGTAGCATTGTCCACTATAGAGGCTGAGTACATTGCCCTGTCAGAGGGTGGAAAAGAAGTTATGTGGATGAAGAAACTTCTTGAGGAACTTGGTCTTAGTCAAGACAAGTTCGTTGTGCACTGTGATAGTCAAAGTGCAATCCTTCTCAGTAAGAATCCTACTTTTCATTCAAGGTCTAAGCACATTGAGGTGCGGTATCAATGGATACGAGAAGCTATTGAGATGAAGCAATTGTGTGTTGAGAAAATCCATATGGAGGATAATGGCTCCGATATGATGACTAAGCCACTACCGAAAGAGAAGCTTATTTTTTGCCGGAAACAAGCGGGCTTGGTAGAGCCCTCCATATGAGTTTGGAGGGGGAGATTGTTGTGGTAGGTCCAAACCCACATGGACCAAGGGTAAAAATGTGATGTGGGTTAAAGAAATAAAAAAAAGAGAGAGAGGTTCCTTTACAGGTCACACCACGTGACTTTGTGGGAAACAAAATGAAAATGCCTGTGTGTGTGGCATTAGTGTGAGCAGCAGCAAAAATTAAAAGGAGAGGCAGTGGTTTTTTACGAGAGGAAGAAGAAAGAAAGGGGGTATGCTCCTCATCTTTGCAAGCCTTGATCGGACAGCAAACGATGTCCGATCTTGATGAAATTTCGGTATGTTGTTCTCCTCTTCAAGCTCTACAAAGTGAACAGAGCTGATTGTTGAGAAGCTTTATGTTTCCAAGTATTGGTGTTATACCCGTTTGGTGAGAGTTACCCACTCCTTCTCTAATTTGTTGCTTGTAATCCACTAGTATAGTGATGAGTTTGTTGTTGGAGCCAAGATATGTTGTTCTTGATGTTGCTACTAGTGTGTTAGCCTCTAGTTTTATCTAGAGAGGAACATTTGTTATAAACCCATTGTTGTTTGTGATAGTGGAGATTGACGGACTTCGGTCCCGTGGTTTTTACCCCGTCTTGGGGGTTTTCCACGTATATTCAGTGTTGTGGTTGTGTTGTTTTTTATTGCTAGCATTTATTGGCTTCGTTGTTGATATCTCATTTTGGTGGCACAAAGAGGGGAAATTAATTGATCGGCTTATTCCGCTGCGCATTTAATTCCGGTTGATTTTGTTGTTGTGTTGAATTGGTGTGATTTTCCCCAACAGATTTGATGCATGCTCCCTTGGGCCACCGTCCAAGTTACGTTTGGAGGAGCCTGCTACAGGGGCGTGATGTTCTCCTTCAAGGTGGGGGTTGGGTGGTTGGTGATGGTACTACAATACGAGCTTATCAAGATATACGGCTGGGACCGGACTCCACCTCAACTGTCCAATATATGCCCCGCCATGCGTCTCCTACGGCCAGGGTCTGTGATTTTTTTGCAGATGATTCTGGCTCATGGAATACAAATTCTCTACAGTCGGCATTTTCTCCAGAGCATTCATGGCATCCCGCTTCATTCAGGTTCATGCACAGATTTCCTCTCTTGGCCCTACACATCCTCCGGGACATACACAGTTCGGAGTCGTTACCACTTTGTTCATAACTCCAATATGTCAGGGATTTCAAGTATGGACTGGTGGAAAGTCATATGGGGTCTGGCTCTCCCACCAATAGTGTTGCATTTTGTTTGGAGATTGTCCAGTGATATCCATCCCACTAGAACAAGGCTGTGTGATAGACATGTGGAGGTTCCCTCAGTTTGTATTTTGTGTGCAACAAGCCCTGAAACCTGTCTGCACCTTTTTAGGGACTGTACCGTGACTCAAGCGGTTTGGCATGGCGCTGGCATCCAATTTCCACTGTCAGCCCAGTCTGATATCTTTCCTTGGTTGCAGGAGCTCTATAGTGCAATGTCTTTGCTTCAATTTGAGAATATCCTAATGACATTATGGTATATATGGAAGGGTCGTAATGACCTGATTTTTAATTCTAAACCTTTCTTACCCTTGGTCATTGCTGCTAACGCAGGTAACGCTCTTCTCTCCTTTCGGTTGGCTCTGTGCAACAATGAGGACTCTTCTGATGGCTCCCCTGTAGCACCCGTTCCCCCACACTGGATGCCGCCCACGGAGGACGTAATCAAGCTGAATACTGATGCAGCATGTTCCTCTGGCGCGATCGGACTTGGTTACGTCGCACGCAACTCGCATGGCACTGTCGTCTTCTGTGGCCACGACCGGATTGAGGGTTCTTTCACCCCCCTGGAGGCCGAAATCTTAGCTGCCAAGCAAGCCCTCCTACAAGTTCAATCATTGGGAATCACAGCTCTCCACTTGGAATCCGATTGTCTCCAACTTGTGCGCTCCCTTCAGTTTTCTCTGTTGCCGCACACACGGGCTAGGATATTACTTCTTGATGTCCTTTCATTAGTAGATTCTTTTAGCCCTTGGGTTTGTAGCCATGTGTCTAGAATGTCTAATGAGGCTGCTCATGTCCTCGCTCAAATGGGTCTGGGCTCTGGTTTTTGTCTCTGGGACACGGGCATACCCGACTCTCTGCTTCATGTTATTGTACGCGACAGTTCTTCTTAAATGCTATTGACTTCATCGTTTTCTCAAAAAAATATGGGCTCCCAAGTAATTTGAATCAATCGATAGAGGAAAAAGATAGAAAAACCACATACAATTTACGTTCATATATCATTATCATAAGTGCCAATATCTACATACACCATGTGATGAACTCGATCGTATATATGGAAAATACAATGATGAAAAATGAAAAATACACACAATGCAAATTAGGGAATATATATGTTTAACAACAGAAACTTATGCAGAAGTTTCTCTTATTGGTAAAGTCTAACAAACAGTTCATGCAGAAAAACCAATATTCCATCTTCTTTGGTTGGTGATCTCGTTGTTGTTGAGACATTCTTTGCTCCCTCTCGTTCAACTTATGAAATTTCAGTCTCCAAATTCTTCAGGTTAAGCCCCATTGAGATAAAAAGTAGCAAAAGCGTCCATTTTAGGCTTGGGGAAGGACAATCCAATTTCAAGATCTCCCTCAGCATCCATGCAATCACTAAGGGACATTGTTCCAGAGTCATCAATGGCAATCATTTCAACCTTTCTGCACCTTCCCCATCCGAAATCTAGATTGTAGGACTTAAACTTTGGAGAAGATGAAGCTCCGAAAATTTTCTTCCCTTTCAATGCTTCCAACTCTGATAGCCAATTCTCTGCACCATTTAACACTCCCTCCTCATTGTGTAGCCTTTTCTGCATAGCCTCTATTATGCTATTAGCTGCCACAAGATATCCATCTTCTCCCATCAACTGGCTACGTTTCGCTGTAGCAAGGCATGCAACTAGGCAGTTCCCGAAATAATTTGCAGGCAAGGGAGGTTTTAGGTGACTTCTGCAGTTTTCCTGAAACCTGAAGTACTCAGTTTCATCGTCAGGATCCATCTCCTCTCCACATGCTTCCCTGGCCTTAACCTCACAAGACCATACGTAACCGCATGCAACAGTGAAAGTTGATGCATGTGAGAGAGAAGAGAAACGAGCCATGACTAGCTTTTTGAGGTATTCAACCCTTGCTTGGTTCATGACAAATGAGACCCGTACCTTGCTCCCAGCCGGGGATGGGGGGTTTGGCCCTTGGTACTTTTTTGCCTTCATTTGGTTCCAGAAAAGTGTCTCGAGTTCAATCCCTGTAGGTCCCCTGAGAGGAGCCCTGTCGTAGCATGGTAGTATTCCAATGTCCAGAAAGGTTTCTTTCCCTTGTGATTTTAGGATTAAACCCCACGACCGTATGAAATTATTGATGCTACTGCCATCACCAATGGCATGATTGATGTTGAATGCGGCAGCGATGCCATGGTTTGGAAAATGTGTCATTTGGATCGCTGTAAGGGGAACTAGCAGGGTCTCATCCTGTGACATGGACCCTGGTGGAAGCTGAGGGAGAAGTGGATGAAACTCGGTCGCATTTCGTTCATGATTCCCTACAAGATGGTTGAAATCTTTAGTGGACTCGGCGAAGATTAGAGTAACGGAATCACCATCCTTGTATCGGATTTCGGGCTTGCCCGCAGTGGGAGGAAAGGCCAGGTTCCCTGCCAACACATGAAAATGTTTGAGAGTGAGTGAAAGTGTATGGACAAGGATTGGCTTAACATATTCTATGAAGTGATCCTTAGAAAGGGGAACTTCAAACAAGAACATATGCTGGATGGTAAAGAAATGTAGGTAAGGTAGATCAAAGAATGTTAAAGGGAGTTTATTTGCAAAGGCTGTGCTAGGTGGTGGAGTAACATGGCATTTTTCAATGATAGTCACCATTTCTGTATCCTGAGTTTGCACTTGCAGATTGGGCTTATATGTTCTATAGCAGCAAGACTAGATATAGAGTTGTTCATGGTAAGGCAAAGCCCATGCACACCAGCTAAAACCCTCAATAGGCACGTGCTTCCATTTAATTTCAACGGTAGTTGGGAGGTTGGCATTAGACCAATATATAATCAATTTGCTGCTTTGAACTCTCTGGATATGGGTATAAATTTGATGGGATAAGAGTTTTCGGGATTGAATCATTAGGGTATTGGCGGAGGCGGACCATTCCTTATCCTAACTTCTGCTGCGCGGAAAAGGAACATTTATTTTCCCATATTTCAAAGAAAGGATGACGCTTTTGAATGGGGAAAAAGTTTGAGAGTTTTTTTTTTTTTTACCATGCTAATCGTGTAAGTTCACTGTGTTGATATATGGTAAAATGTATAAAGAATACAAGCGTTTAAAGAGCCTGGATAGTCATTGTGCAGTGTTACATTAATTAGTCCAATGCTTAGAATAGTTTTTTTTTTTGTCTCCTAGAGTATGGTATATTGTTGGCAGAATGTGGATGCTTAGAAATAATGGTTTTCTTTTTAAAAATAATTGAGGATAACATAATCCCGACAACTAACTAATTTTAGTGCAGCTACTTAACAATCAGAATAATGAGAAATCAAAAAAAAAAAAGAAGAAAAAACTGAAAGAAAAAAAAAATGTCAGAAATCATGATTTAGATTTTCAAAGTATGCTAACAAGGTAAAAACTAAGAAGGGTACATATGACGAAGTTGTTGGCATTCGTTTCTTTTTCTTTTTTAAAAAAATTAGCAATGCTTTAGGATAATTCTTTTAACAACTGCTTGGTCTCCATAATTGACAATGTGATTTTATTCCAATATTTAAAGATAATTTTTGCTCGCACAGTTTGGTCTTTGTTGGAAGAATATAGACCTCTAGAAATAACAGTTTTTAATTTGTTTATTGAGGATAACATGATCTCAGCACTCTTAAATTAATGCAACTAGCTAACAATGAGAATTATCATAATTGTTGTAAGTAAATTATGGTGAATGTCATTGTTACCATACAGTAAAACTCGTTTTTACCGTATCCGGATTTACCCCCGGTAAATATTTTACCCCTCAACCTAACATCCAATTAGATTCTTCCCTTTGGCCATTTACTCACCATAAACTCACTCTCTCCAAATTTCCATACACATCTCTTTTCCTCTCTCTATTATTAATATAATTATCCTCTATTTCTATTACTATTAAAGTTTTATTATTTCCCACAAAGTTGTATTATTACCTTGATCAAGTTTGATCAAGTTTGTATTATTTCATCAAATAGTGAAAATCTCTCCCAATTTTATAACACGTTATCAGCACGATCTTTCCTAAACCTTTTCTTATTACTACTTTAATCATTCTCTATTATACATATATAGTATTTATATAGCTGAAAGATTTATCGAGTAAGCATATTTTATGTTTTTATTTACATTATGATTGGGCTGTTAATAGGCCCACTGCATTTAATTTCTTGCTTTCATTTCATTTATGTTTTATTTGGGTTTGTACAAGGCCCATCACATTTAATTTTTTTTGGTTATTTATTGGGCTATGAAAAGGCCCATTCTATTCATTTTCTTGCTTTAATTTACGTTTTGATTGGGCTCGTACAAAGGCCCATTGTATTTCATTTTCAGTCATTTATTTTAATTGGGTTAATTAATAAAAGGCCCATGTTCATTTATTTTATTTAAGTCTTTTATTTATTTAACTTTGGAATTATATTACAAATGTTCGAGGCCCTTAAAATTTTTCCGGAAGAAATTTGTTATGGGCATTGAATGCATTTAAATGCAAATCGTCTCGAAGACGCAATAAAAAGGAAAATAAAGCAAAGACTGGAAGTCTAACTGACAATAGATCCCGCAGATCTTTGAGAAAAATTGAAAAAAAAAATATAACCACCAAAAGGTGGAAGTTGTATGACCACCAAATGGTGAATATTGTAATGACCATCAAAAACATAGATACTGTTCTTATCTTGTTTACTCTGAAGGTGCAAGTCAATATATATTGAATTATTTTATTTTATGTTCAGGTTTTATGTTTAGTTTTATTTAATTTTATTTCCTTTACAGTATTTTTATAATCGTTTCTGGAATAATGGCTCAGGCATTAGTCCTGAAGACAATGCAAGTTGACATCCAAGTAGGAGAGTTATATGTGTGGATGTCAACTATTTCACATAATAGTACATTCTCGAAATTAAAAAAAAAAGATTAACGCGCTCTAGAAGAGCATAAGGTTGAATACATTCCTGAAGAACGCAAGCTTTACTATGATCTAGAAGATCATATATTTACGCTCTGGAAGAGCATATAGTATATACTCTTGAAGAGTACAAACACCCCCAATGATAGTAATAAAGAAATTATTATGGATCCCGTTAAATTTATTCTGCTCTATTCCCTGAAGTGAATAAAACAGTATTATTAATTGTGCCTATGGCCGTGGATAAGTTTATGATGACAAGGTTATAATGATAAAGGGAAAATATGCATATTATTATTGCATAATGGATCCATAACTGGAGAACATTCAAAGAAGAATTGTTCTCATACATAAGTTCAAATAGATATTTATCTGTTGGGTACAACATTGACTCTAAAACTTTGAGCCTCACTGTTGATGTTGACCCTAACACTGTCGTTCCAGGAGAACCACATACCACCCATGTTATTTTCTCCAGGTATCTCAAATCGATTTGTTGGAGGAAAACGGAGTGGAATTACTCCATGGTTCTCTACAGGTTGTCACAAGGTTTCAGTAATCAGTACCATGTTGGGTACTGATTCTTCAGATCCCTTAAGGTACGCACAGAATCTTGGGATCTTCCTGCTACACCCTTGCAATTCCATAGTAGAAGTCGTACCTTAGGCCATGTAGGTGGTAACCCAGACACCCTTGGGGCACTCCGAGCCATCATGGAAACCTGATAGTAACTGCTTTGATTTAATATTTGACATGAAGGCTTTAGCTGAAATTCTTGCAATCTATCAGATATGAAAAATATAATAGAGTCAGCCGAGCTATAAAAGGAAGCCCTTAGATTGCTTTGGTGCTCTAGGAAGAAGGTTTCTTCCATAGGAGTTACAAAGAACCTAGATGATTAAAGCTCATCAACAAAAACTAAACGAGGAATCCTTGCGAGTTCACTCGGTAGTTCCTCCTGCTGCTCATTCACCATGCTATAGGCTAGTCTATTCCTCCTTCCTAGAGAGGCACCCTCAACAAAGAAAACGGTAACGGGGGAAGGCATGTTTTTATTTTGTTGATGTTTTTCTGTATGTTTCCATTATATATCTCCCCCCTTCTTATAGCCTGAGCTTAGACAGCTAGGAGTCAGTTTTCATATATGGACCCTCTTTCTATCTCCGAAAAGATCCAGAAGATTTTTCGGTAATTTGCATTATTTTTTTTTTCAGAAAATTCCAAAGCTTCCCAATCCTCGAGGATTTGCTTTTGGAAATGTTTGCCACTACATTAGTTATTGCTCAATAATTCTGATTTTTTCGACATGAGTGGCAGAAATAAGCCTAAAATTGGCACATATATAGCTAACCTGAAGCTAGTAGTTGAGTAATTGAAACATACCATATCTAGCCAGAAGCTGGAATGCACTAGCCTGAAGCTAGCAATTTTAAGTGTTTAAATACACAGTTTGCACATCCCGAGGCTGTGATCAACAAGAAGTTGATTATTGGATATCTTGTTTGGCATGACCGGTTGGGCCATCCCGGATCAGTAAAGAAGCACGAAATTTGTTTGGTCATTCATTGAAAAACCATAAGTTTTTTTTAACAATCAATGAATTTCCATGTGTGAGTTTGCTGCAAAAATTAATTGTTCGGCTTTCCTAAGATAAGGTTGGCCTAGAATCACCAGTAAGTTTTGGAAATAATTTAGGGATATGTACGCGGACTGATAAATCCGCCGTGTTGACCATCTAGGTAATTTTTATGATGCATCGACTAGATGGTCTATTGTGTGCTTGTTAGACGCAAGTTGGCATTGTGCGCACTTATTTTAATGATTAAGCCACTTGCGGGAACGCATCCCTGATTTTGTTATAAGACTATATGTCTAGATAATACTGGTATATTTCTTCAATGGATAATGTATATCATTGGAAATAAACCCAAACAGATCTGAGAGAATATTGACAATTGATTGCAGGACCATTGTTAATGAAATATTACTGTTTGAGAAAATGATACTTGCAGCATCACTTGTGTGCATCAAGCCAGCAAGTTATCATAAAATCTCCCCATTTTATTGGTTCATGGTCAAGAACCCATCTTTGGACCGTTGATTGTACAGTATATGTACCTAATGCTCCACCACAGCATATTAAAGTGGGTCCATAAAGAAGAATGAGAATATATGTTGAGTATGTTGGGTATGTTGATTATTAATTAGATGAAAGAGTTTACCCAACATAAGGGGGAGGAAATAAGCAGCTGGATCAAGAGTTTATTGAAATACATATCAATATCTAGTTTTGATCCTCAAACAAATTAGTGTAAACCTGAAGTTCAAAAGATGATTTATTTGCAAAAATTTATATGAAATTGACAGACACATAAAGTAACCAAATCTTACATACTAGCTGCAAGTGCTCCTGATCAAATTAATGTTCGAGAAGAACAAGTATAGTATGCAAATGAATCTAAAGTACGCAAGAAGCGTAAAATATACTCGGTTCCAAAAGAAAATAAAATTCTCGATAGAGAGAATGGAGCAAAAGATATAAGAAGCCCCCAGTTAGAAAATATGGCCTCCAGTAGAGGTTCATGTTAAAAATCCTTCAAAGTGCAATGACATTCAAGGGGGAGTGTTGTAAATAAATTATGGTGAATGTCATTGTTACCATACAGTAAAACTCGTTTTTACCGTACCCGGATTTACCCCCGGTAAATATTTTACCCCTCAACCTAACATCCAATTAGATTCATCCCTTTGGCCATTTACTGACCATAAACTCACTCTCTCCAAATTTCCATACACATCTCTTTTCCTCTCTCTATTATTAATATAATTATCCTCCATTTCTATTACTATTAAAGTTTTATTATTTCCCACAAAGTTGTATTATTACCTTGATCAAGTTTGTATTATTCCATCAAATAGTAAAAATCTCCCCCAATTTTATAACAATAATCACATTTCTAGAAGAGAAGAAGTTTCTGAAATCATGATTTATGTTTTATAAAATCAAATTGAAAACATATAATACAGTGTTGATCTTCAGAACACAAGGTGAGTGTGACACTTGATACAACTTGAATAATATAATATTTTCTACATGTTATAAAACCACGTGAATGTCATTCCTATCTACCCAGACCCCTCCCCTCATTATCTTTGCCTATATATATGTTGTAAGAATTGCCTGCTGATGGTGTGAATTAGAATGAGAAAAACCTGCCTTCTCTACCTCTTAGCTTCTCCTCCTACTGCTCTTCCTCACCTTACTCTGCTCTATTATTTTCACAGTATTAAAACACCATATTCTTAACACGTTATCAACATGATGTGTTCCTACCCGAAGAAGAAAACCGTCAAAGAGAAGAATGAAAGAAGACAGAAAAATGAAACCAAAACGAACCAAAACGAAGAAGATGAACAGCACCCTCTCACGGTTACTGTTCACCGTGTGACGTTCCGGGTCGCTGCTCGTCTCACCGCCAGCACCACTCTCCTCCCCGCGCCGTCGCCTACCGCCCGACGTCTTCTCCGTCCCCTTCCACAAGACCCGTCGGGGTGAGGAAACTCGACGGCCAAGCCCGCGACCCGGCAAGACCCGTCGCTGCGAGCTTTCCACCCGCCATCGCTCGTGCCGCCGTCACGCAAAGCAAGCAGCCGCCGGGCGCAACATGACCACGGACAGCCACCCGCGACCGACAGCAGTCGCCGTCCTCCTTCTGCCACGCTCGTCTCGTCCTCGGCGCATCGTATCCATGCCGCAGCCGCCTGCTCGTCGTAGCCCCATCTTGCACCAGTGCCGTCGCTGCAGCTCACCCAGGTGAGCTTAGGTTGAAGACAACCCGACCGGGTCGGGTCAGGTATGACCCGGTTTTTTCTCCTGGGTTGGAGCTGATGGGTTGAGTTTTGGATTTAGGCTTGGGTTCCTGGACCTAGTGGTGTTGGTAGGCCTGTAGCCTAGGCCTTGTGCCTGGGCTTGTGGGCTGGGCTGGTTTAGAAGGGTGTGGGTTTGGACATGGGCTGTTGTCAGGCCTACTGTTTATGGCCCAGTCCGAAAATTAATAAAAATTAATTAATTAATAATAGTCAGTCAAAATGAAAATAATGATATTTCGGAATTGGAATTATATTTTGGTAATTATATATGATATATTATATATTATTGCTGAAAGATTTATCGAGTAAGTATATTTTACATTTTTATTACGATTGGGCTATTAAAAGGCCCATTGTATTTAATTTTCTCGCTTTAATTTCATTTATGTTTTACTTGGGCTCATACAAGGCCCATCGCATTTAATTTTTTCGGTTATTTATTCTTAATTGGGCTATTTAATAAAAAGCTCATGTTTATTTATTTTAATTAATTTTTTTTAATTTTTGGAATTATGTTATCTGAGACCCTTAAAATTTCCGGAAGAAATTTATCACGAGCATTAAATGTTAAAATGCATAGTCTAGAAGACTCAATAAACAAAAAATAAAGCAAAGACCGGAAGTCTTATTGCCAAAAGATCCTGCAGATCTTTAAATAAAAAAAAAATTGTGAAAAAAAATATAAACCACCAGAAGTTGGAAATTATATGACCACCAGAAGATGGATGTTCTCCTGAAAATCTTATTACATGCGTATGCACCTGAAGTTGCAAGTTTTAAATTTATACAATACAGTTATATTTCGAATGAATTCTCAGATTATATTGTGTGGAGAATAAATTATTGATGATGATATGAAAAGAGAACGCTTTATTTTTATGCATCATATATGCTCCTGCAGTAGCAATATGGCGAAAGAGAATTCACGAAATATTTGATTTAATCCCATGTCTCAATGTGGCAGAAGGGAGTGACGTACTCTAAATAAAAACTATTATGAATTTTTTTGTCCAATTGGTTCTGCTCCATTCCCTGAAGTGAATGTGATTGTATGTAATAATTTTGGACATGGCTATGAACATGAAATTGGTCACAAACAGACCATATAATAAGGCATCGTGTAAATGGTTATCAATCTAATATTGATGAAACTATCTATTGATGACCATGGTGCTTGGATATAATGCTTATCTTGCTTATCCTGAAGGTGCAAGTTAATTTATATTGAATGATTTTATTTTCAGCTTTTATTATTATTTGTTATATTTATTACATTGTATTTACTTTACCGCATATTATAACTGTTTAATGTTCCATATGAACGTAATACTGTTATTTCTAAAATTATGACCCGGGCATTTGTCCTGAAGACAATGCAATGACGTATTCCGTATCTAATAAAACAGAAATCATTCATATGTCATATATGATAGTATAATCTCAAAATGAGAAAAAGATGATATAGAAGAGCACAAGTTTTTCATACTCTAGAAGAGTATATATATATTTACGCTCCGGAAAAGCATAACTTTCAATATACTCTAGAAAAGTATATATTAAGCTCCGGAAGAGCACAAGTTTTACTATGCTCTTGAAGAGTAAATATTAAAGCTCTTGAAGAGCACAAATTTTATTATAGAATAACATACACCGGAAGAATAAAATATTTATGCTCTGAAAGAGCTTGAATTTTATTATTATTCTCCTAAAGAGTAAAATTCACCTACCCATGATGCAACAGCATTCAAGGGGGAGAGTTATTAAACGTGGAAAACTGTATGTGAACTGTATATGAATGCTGTTGCACATACCTATACTATATGTACCCCTACAACAGATGAATAAACTGTAAAAAACGAGTTCTGCTCTCTTATTTTTCAAGCAAATAGTATATTGAGACGATATGAGAATGAAATGTTGAATATCTCTATATTAAAAAGGCTATTGCCATAGCTAACAAGCAAGCTGTGGAAAGTTTACCAGCATTATTCTTTAGATTATGCTACATAAATATTCGAGTAACTGAAGCTTATCATATTCAGCCAGAAGCTGAAATGCACTAGCCTGAAGCTAGCAATTTTAAGTTATTAAATACACGGTTTGTACAGCCTGAAGCTGAAACCAACTAGAAGTTGGCCGATGGATATATAATTTACAGCTGGTAAATATATTTCCCTAAGTTATTATATAGCAGCCTGAAGCTGGTACACTATAGCTCAAAACTGACGCTAGCCTGAAGCTAGCAAATAATTCTTAAAATTATTCAATACATACAGCTCGAAGCTGGCACCAACTAGAAGTTGGATGATTGATTTATTATTTACTAGCCCGAAGCTGACAAATAATTTTTTCTAAGTTTTAAATACATAGTTCGCACAGCCCGAAGCTGAAACCGACTAGAAGTTGGTTTATTGATTTATTTGGCATGACCGGTTGGGCCATCCCGGATCCATAATGATGCACAAAATTCATTCGGTTGAAAAATCAGAAGTTTTTACAATCAATGAATTTCCATGTGTTTGTTTGCTGCGGAAAAACAAAATTAATTATTCAGCCTTCCTATGATGAGGTTGGCATAAGAACCACCAGCAAACTTTTGGCAATAATTCAGGGACATATACGCGGACTAATAAATCCACCACGTTAACCATCTAGGTAACTTTATGATTTTAAATCGATGCATCGACTAGATGGTATATTCTGTACTTATTAGACGCAAGTTGGCATCTTGCACGCTTATTAAGCTTAAGCCAACTGCGGGTACACATCCCTAATTTTCTTGTAAGACTATATGTCTTGATAATGCTAGTATATCTCTTTAATGGATAATGTATATTGTTAGAAATAAACCCAAACCGATCTGGGCGAACATTTCTAATTGATTGCAGGACCATTGCTAAAGAGATATTACTGTTTGAGAACATGGTATTTTACACGCAGCAAATGTGCATCAAGCCAATAAGATATCATAAGATCATAAGATCTCCCCATTGGTTCATGGTCACGAACCTAGTTTCTTCCACCTTCGGACCATTGGTTGTACAGTATTTAATGCTCCACCACAGCAAGTAAAATTGGTCGTTTAAAGAAGGCAGGGAATAGATGTTGGGTATAAAAATCTCCATCAGTTACAAAGTAGTTAAAACCATTAATTTGAGATTGGAGACATATTTGCTTAAAGTGTTTACTCAACATCAGGGATGGAAAATAAGCAGCTGGATCAAGATATAATTAAAATATTATTCAATATCTATTTTTGATCCTCAAACGAATTAGTGTGAACCTGAAGTTCAAAAGATGATTCATTTGCAAAATTTGATAAGTCAACTGCCAGACATATTTATTTGAAAAGTGCAACCATACTAGCTGCGAATGCTCCTGCTCGAAATAATATTCCTGGAGAACAATTAAAATATGCAAATGAATACAAAGTACGCTAGTAGCGTACAATATACTTGGTTCCAAAGAAAAATTCTCAATAGAGAAAAAGGAGCAAAGAGATGAAGATGGCCCTAGTGAAAAAATAAGACCTCCAGTAGAGGTTCAAATTAAAAGTTCTCAAGAAGAGGAAAATCCTCAAGAAGAGGCTTCTGACACAATTGATAAAGTTAGAGAAGTAACTCAGGTACCTGAAATAAATGAATATGATGAGATCTCAATTACAGTGTCAGGAATAAGATGGAACCGACGTAAAATAACCGTCGACGGAATACTTATTTTATATATCATATAGCGCTAAATGAAAATGAGGATCATGAACCTACATTGGTGAATGTAGGCGCAGAATGATTGGCCAAAAAAAAAAATAATAATAAGAGACATAATAAAGGCTGTGTTAGACTTGCTTGAGAAGCGATGAATTTTCGGACCTGTAGTCCGTACACCAGATGGTGTAAAAATCGGTTGGTCATAAAATGGGTAGTTGTGCGGAAAAGGAAATAAAAAAAATGAAACAATGAAATATAAAGCACGGCTTGTAGCACAAGTTTTCACCCAACGACCCGATATTAATTGTGAGGAGATATACTCCCCTGTGGTGGATGCAATTATTGTTTGATAAGTCTGGCATTATATGAAAAATTAGAAATGTATCAAATGGAAGCTATAACAGCCTATTTCTATGGATCCATAAGTCATGACATATACAAGAGAATCCCTGAAGGATTCAAGTTGCTTGAAGCAACAAATTCCCGAGAATATATTTAATTAAATTGATCTTTATATGGTTTAAACTAAATTTGAGTATGTGAAGTATGATTATTCTTGCATATATGCTCTATGTACTATTGCTTATGTTTATGATTGTGTTTTAAATATTATTGAAACTCCTGAAGAAGCTTCCAAATGCCGTGCTATATTTCTAGAGAGAGTTTGAGATGAAAATCTCATAAAAGAATTAGATTGGTCTTGAAGTATCCTATCAAAGTATAATTTATCTTGCTAGTGACATGAAGCTTGAAACTTTGTCATAAACTTGTTAGAAAAATATTATTTTGCTCTAAATTTTCATAAAGCCTGAAGCTCTCTATTATCTTGGAGAATAATGGACATGTAATCATTTTAACCTTATGAGTCCAAGGGAAATATAGTTTGTTTTGTAGATGCAGGTCATATATTTGATCCTGAAGTATTTTGGCAAGCACAAAACGCTACAAATAATGCTGAAGTTATTGTTACACACGAAGTTAGTCGAGATTGTGCTTGGCTACATTCGAAGATGCTGCATACGCAAGATTCATATGGAAATGATAGCGATGCAGATGCTCCAACAACAAATTATGAAGATAATACTATCTATATTACAAATGTCATCAAATGTTGACAAAGAAAATTAGTATATGAGAATATCAAGATATCAAGAGAGGCCAAAATAAGGAGGAGTAGAATACGCACTGCACTCTTTTTTCCTTCACCAAGTTTTTATCCCACTGGGTTTTTCTTGGTAAGGTTTTTAATGAGGCAGTTCTCCCTAAGCGTATTCTACCCAATGTACAATGACATCTAAGAGGAGTGTTATAAAACCACGTGAATGTCGTTCCTATCTACCCAGACCCCTCCCCTCATTATCTCTGCCTATATATATGTTGTAAGAATTGCCTGCTGATGGTGTGAATTAGAATGAGAAAAACCTGCCTTCTCTACCTCTTAGCTTCTCCTCCTATTGTTCTTCCTCACCTTGCTCTGCTCTATTATTTTCACTGCATTAAAACACCATATTCTTAACACTACAGAATTGTATGACTAATTGAGGTCCCATTGAGGAAGAAATAGTGTATAAATCTCCCCACAATTTAGCGTGGCACTAAGTGCCAATAAATGAAATGATTGAGAAGTGTATTTCTTTTTTTTTTTTTTCCTTTTATGAGAATTGAGAAGTGTAATTGATAAATCTCCAGAAGCATTAATTTCTTTTCGGGCCCTACCTATCCATCCAGAAAATTGTTGATGCTGTATTTATTGTTATAATTAAACAAATTCTTTTGAGGGATTTTGTGTAAAGAAATTTAATAATACATAAATATTAAACAGTACTGTCCAGTGCTAAAAGGCAATGCCACTGCTTCTAGGCATTCAAAACTCTGTTACAAATTACAACACCAATGGTGTTGCGCATTAAATAATCCTAATCTACAGACAGAATCACAGTTGCAAGTTGAAACTTAACAGCACCCAGATTTAGACCCATACTTTTCATAAAGTCAAAGACTGTAGCCAATCTATATCCCAATCTCCATGCACCCAATTATGGGACAGAAATACATACAGTAGCTAGTAGTCAGCAGAGGCAGCAGGTAACAAGTCAGCGGACAAGAGTGCTTCATACTGATTTTAAATTACAATTGAAATTTTATCTAAGCCAAGAGATTAATTAAGATTGTACGACTTGAAAAACCATCAAATGTTGATTCAATTCATCTAATAACATTGGTTATTTTTACTAATTAAATTGGTTTGCATGCAATACTTATAATAAGCAAGTAAAAAAAAAAAAACCAGAATTACTCATCGCAAGGGCTTTCATGAACCTAAGCAAGTATTAAAAAAAATGGAAGAAATAGTGATAAGTGGGTATTATATAATATAGAGCTTGCTTCAAAGAAAATTAAGTTTAACTAAACACTTATTGTGTATATTGAAAACTGACATTAACAAGGGTTGTAAACTAAAGAGTAGAGCCTATTCCGTGAACTATTCAAGATCAATTTGAGAACTTGAATCAAGCTCAAGCTTTGTAGTACTATTGACTTATTGGGTTCATGAGCCCAATTGAGCTCTTAAAAGGCTTCTAATCAAGCTTAAGCAAAATTAAAATTGAGGCGCGCTCAAGCCAAGCTATTTCGAAACTGTGTATGCTTAAACCACGCTACTAATACAGTTTCTAGTAATTAGTTTGATTTATTCTTATTGTTGTTTTATGTGGAAACATTGGTTCTGCAGTTCCGTTCCTTGTGAATTTCAAAGAGCAGTTAAAAGGCATGGCTTTATTTCAGTCCTAGTCTTCAGGACTTGGGGAAAATTCCTGATTTTGGTCCTTAAGGAGTCTGGGAAATTTTGTCCGACTTGTTAGAATTGTGTTTTGTGCATTTTGTGGTGAACTTGTTAGACTTGTAACATTGTAACACTGTAATGTTCGACACTTCCAGCCCCAGACAATGTTTGCAAATTAGTAATAACAAGAGAATTACTCTTATGTTCCACAGCGGTAACTGTTTTGTCTAATTCTAAAGCTGTTTATAATAATGGCATTCTAGCTTACATATAATGTGACAAGGCCATACACATCCAAAAGACAGTTTTGCAATTACAGCAATAACAATCGATCCTTTCTGCTCAACATTTTCTGGATTGCACAACTATATACAGATGGGACAGATGATTGAATTGTATCATTAATTAGAGCTACCGACGCATATTATAATTGATGTAGTTCAGTAATGTTATCCTTGTTAGAAATATTGCGTTTGATACAAAGAAATTATACCAGTAATGGAGAGGAAGGAGAGGAAGAAGAAAAGGAAGAGAAAGAGAGGCTGTGAAGGGGAAGAGCCAAGTTCACGGTTTTTCTCATTTCAGTATCATTATATAGAATTACAAAGTGAGAGGAGTAGGTAGTACAGTAATACACAATAGTAATTCACACATGATTTATAACACTCCCCCTTGAATGCTGTTGTGTTTTGGGTAGAATACGCTTTTTGGGACAACTGCCTCATTAAAAACCTTACCAAGAAAAACCCAGTGGGATAAAAACTTGGTGAAGGGAAAAAGAGTGCAGTGCGTATTCTACTCCCCCTCATTTTGGCCTCTCTTGATTTCTTGATGTTGCTGCATTCCAATCATCTTTGACATCTTCTGGTGACATTTCGGTGACATATGCTCCGTCCGATCACTTTTGATGTATCCGTCCTTCAATTAGGCAATAATTCATTCTTAGAATGCCATCCTTTCCTTCTTGCTTTTTGTGATCGCAATGATATAACAGCTATATGTGTAAAGTTGTAGCACATGCCTATCTGTGCTTTACGTTGATCAAATAAAGGACCTGCATCTGCAAAGACCAACTATATTCTCTTCGGGTTTACAGAGTTAACATAATACCACATCCGTTATACCCTGAAGATAAGATCAAAGTTATATCTTGCCAATAGGCTTAAGTCAAAAGCTTCAGGCTTTATGTTACTAGCAATATAAATTATACTTAGATAGGGTACTTTAGGACCAATCTAATTCTTGAGATTCTTCATCTCAAATTCTTTCTTGAAACATAGCACGTCGTTTGGAAGCTTCTTTAGGAGTTCCAATAATATTTATATCACAATAATAGTATCTAAATCATAATCAATAATAATAAGTGCAAATGCATAGAGCATATATGCAGGAATAATCATACTACACATACTCAAATTTGGTTTAAAACCATATAAAGATCAATTTTAGTTTAATTTTGTATATTCCAGGGAATTAGTTGCTTCAAGCAACTTGAATCCTTCAGGGATTCTCATGTATATGACATGACTTATGGATCCATAGAAATAGGCTGTAATTGTAAGTAACCTGGCATGCAAACTTGATAAACAAAATGCAGCGGAAAAACCCGGAACTAATGGAGGATGCATGTGAAACGGGGTAAACCGAATAACAAAAATTTCGTACCTGGTTTGGTTGAGATCTTTCACTCAACTGATGATACGAATCAGCAAGAACCGGACAGAAATCCGACTCCTCTACGGTATCCACACGAACCATTGATGACTGCTAGCAACCGTCTCACGAGCACTAACTCGAGCACTCTCGAACTGCAGTGCTAGCTGCAGAATTTCCGAGAGCAAGAGAGCCTAGAGTGTTTTTCTCACAACTCTTGTGAATGTGTTTGTGTGTTGAGCTCTCAAAATCTGCTCCTCCTTCACACTCTTACATGTATCACATATATGTTTACGTGTTCGTTAATATAGAAAATGGCCAACCAATCATACATACATCTTATCATGCATAATTGTGTTTTTCCATTATCTATACTTTAGTCACAATCATCTACATGATCATGTCTCCACTAACTCAATTATATATATCAACATATATATATATATATATATATATATATATATATATATATATCCTTTCATGCCTTTGGGACAATAATTCAGGTTCAATAATTCTGGTAACTATTGAACCGAACCAACCCAAACGACCTGGTCCAACCATGGTCTAACCACTAGCTCAAATACCTGGTCGGACCACGGTCCAACCATGGTTTAACCACCAGCTCGAATCAACAGTTCTAAGTGTGTGACCCTGTAGGCACTTGTAATGTTTGGCAATAATTGTAAACTCATTTACAATTATAAACAATGAGCGGCGTCTAGCAACACATCATTGCTACCCAAACGAGAAGATTAGTACTAATTCATTATGCCTCGGATGTAACGCCCCGAATTTTCGTAATTTGATTTTTCTCGGAATTTTCGGAATTTTTATTCCAATTTTACCCTTGAGGAATTTCCGGATTTTTGGACAAGGAAATAAACTATTTCTACCTTGGTTATATGGAATTTAATTGATGGTATGACGGGTCCGGCTTTCGTTGGAGTTTAATCGGGTTTCGGGGTTGAGAATTAAGT
>JAKUCV010000752.1:0-65772 GCA_028386065.3 Turnera subulata
TACTACTACCACTACCAACTACTCTTATTTACTATTTGACCATATGCAGGAAATACTGCTACTCCATTGGCAAATCATTTTCATTTTGGGCTCAGAGTTTGAATGATTTATCCTTGGGCGGCGGCCTCTTCTTCCTCAGTTGTTAAAACAAATTACAATTTGGAATTAGAGCCGGATTAAATAAAAATGAACTTAATAGGTAGCTCTTGAAACATATTAATTGGACAAGCAATAATGAAAATGCTCATGGATGTCTACCTCATTGCTATGTACGCACTTCTTCTTCCTGCAATTGTGGGCTTTTTTTGGCAAGCGAGCATAGCATCTAAACAAACAAGTAGTGTTACAAACCATAACCGATTGATAATAGGTTGATCAATATCATAAGTCATGAACATAAATATATATTCCACGACACAAGATGTGTGTCAAAATAAATTTTTATTCATGACTCAAAATTCTAGATGAGATGAACCTAATTGCTTCTTTCTCTACGATATATACCAATAACATGCATCGTGAATATGTGTGGCTTGGATTGAAACATAAATAAAGGGCAAACTTTCTACGAAATTTCTATTTTGCATTAAGAAACAGAAGGCAAGAACGCATTCTAGTGAACCAATTGAGGAGTGCATAACAATCAAAGAGGATACGGAAGAAGTAAACAGAGGAAACAGAGCCAAATACTGGCATAAACCCATGGTCGGGGAATCCCCTATCCAAGGGACTCATGAGGAATAGCCATTTAACCCCAAAGCGCCTCAGCAGAAAACCCATCTTAGTGTTGTTTGGCAGTAAAGAGGCTAGTCTTCGTTCACATATTCATGAATAAACAAATTAAAGGATGATACGAGTGCTAAGATACATCCTATATTGTATAGGTGCAACCTTGAGGTCACTGCAAATTAAGGGATATAACTGAGAAATACCTTATACCCGACTAGAGCTAGATCTAATTGTTGAAACGATTGATTCAATAAGTATGTCCAATCCAAGACAAGCTCGCAGAAAAATACTTACTGGCGGCAGATCATCTTCCACTGACGGGACTTCTGTGCCAGTTCAAGTAAGAAAGGCTCAATCCTAGTAGGTAGATTAAAACCCTTGCCACCCCCGGAAGCCTCATGACCAAATGGAGAGTGGATTCTACAAAAAACCAAATTCCAAAACCTGAAAAACACCCATCAACGATTACCAACCGGCCATATATGAACAGAACCTAATGTTGTACATATACAAACTACACATATCCAGAGCGAAACCAAGTAAAGTTAGGAACTTTAGCCCCATTGGATGTCTCAACTTAAAAACAAAGTAAAACCCAAGTTAAAGTTTGAAACTTTTTACCCTTCTGGATGTTGCAGTCCTCAAGAGCGCGACCATCTGCAAGTTACTTCCCTGCAAAAATCAACCTTTGGTCGTCTGGAGCTATGCCTGTTAACAATAGATACCACACACATCAAACCCATTTTGAAACACTATAGCTAGTGCAAAAAAACTTCATAAAAAGAAACAAACCCAAAAAAGGGAAACTTATAAGTTTATTACCTTCCCTGTCCTGGATCTTAGCCTTCACTTCATCAACGGAGCCACTTGATTTGATATCAAGTGTCATGGTCTGCCCACTCGAGAGCTTCACAAAAACCTGCATTTTTTCTCCTCTTTTTCTCTCTGGAAATGGGTATTTGCTATAATGCGCGTCCTCTTTACTGTCCAGGTCTCTTTATATAGCTAGTACAAGAGCCTAATGGCTAAGACCAAGTACAGGACTTACTTGGGTACCAAGTCTCGTGAATTAATTCCTGCAGTAGATAGCAGTACAATTTTTGAACCAATCCACTAGCGGGTGAACAGGCTTAACTTTACCTGAACCGCCAAGCTTGTCGTTTTGTATGAGTCATTTGTTTTTTTGTTTCCCTTCCACTTGTAGAGGGTAGCCATGGATAGAATATCACTATTTTAGGCAACCAGTTATGGGTGCATAAGCTGTTCTTGTTGGCTTTTGTTTCTCAAAGAAAAGATCTTCAGCTCAAGAACATCGATGTTGAATCAATAACATCGATGTTTTTAGGCTACTGGTCTTCAATTTCTCTGGTAGTGCACTTAGAACATCGATGTTGAACTAAGAATATCGATGTTTAAATGCTACTAGAACTTCAAATGATTCTGCCGAGCTTTGTGACAATTCGCAACTTTAAACAATTCGGCAGAACAAAAATAACATCGATGTTGGGGTTACAACATCGATGTTTTCTGGGAAAAAACTGGAAAATTTCCAGAAAACTGAAGAACACTCAAGTTGGTTTTTTGGGTTACTGTTTCATTGGTTTTCTCTCAATTCTTTTAATCACTTGACTTGAACACTATATGAACAAGCTAAGGAACAGTTTGTGAAGTGAAAAACACTCAATGTATCTTTATTTTCACTTGATTGCAACTGATTACAAGACTCAATATATAGGCAGAAAATCAACCTAAAATCCAACTTGCTGTAGCAACTTGCATGCAGCCCATACCTTCAACCCATACTTCTTAGTGCAGCATGGAGACCCATAATCCACTAAGCTGATCTTCTTGGTTACCAAGAAGATCAGATAACAAAGAGAACATTACAATAACAAAAAGACACACACAACTTGCACACTATTCCTAACACACTTAAGTTGATGGGACAAACCATACAACTTGATTTATTCTCCAGTAACTCTACTAACAACTTGATCACTAATGCAGCTTGATCACATAATCTAACACTCCCCCTTGACCAAGCTGCACTTTATATTCAACATGTTCTTCAATGAATCAAACCTGTTCTTGGGCAAAGGCTTTGTGAATAGGTCTGCCAATTGCATTTCGGAGGAGCAGAATAAGACTTGAACTTCTCCTTCACTTTCAGCTTCTCGAATCACATGAAATCTAATCTTGAAATGCTTAGTTCTGCCATGATCAATTGGATTCTTAATCATTGCAATAGTGGACTGATTGTCACAGAATAGCTCCATAGGTTCTTCTTGCTCCATCTTCAAATCTGACATGATCTTCCTGAACCAAACAACTTGATTTACAGTTGAAGCAGCAGCAAGGTACTCTACTTCAGCTGTGGATTGAGCAACAACAGTTTGTTTCTTGGAACACCACGAAAATGCATTTGAACCAAACAAGAAAATATAACCTGTTGTGCTTTTCATGTCATCCACACTTCCAGCCCAATCACTGTCACAATATGCCTTCAATTTTGCATCTTCAAATGAGCTGTAATGAAGACCAAGATCGGTAGTGCCTTTAACATATTTGAGCACTCTCTTCATCACAGCAGCATGACTCTTCTTAGGAGCATTTAGAAACCTTGAAAGCAAGTTAGTTGCAAATAATAGATCAGGATGAGTTGCTGTAAGGTACAACAAACTTCCTACACAGCTCCTGTACACCTCAATTTCAGCATCTTCTTCATCTACATTCTTTGCAAGCTTGGTGTTCTGAATTAATGGGGTTGGTGCTGGATTGCATGAGTCCATCTTGAATTTCTTCAGGATAGTTTCTGCATACCTCTTCTGAGTGATCATAATTTCTGCTTCACTTTGCATCACCTCCATTCCAAGAAAATAATGCATCAAACCCAAATCTGACATTTTAAATTCCTTCATCATTTCAGCTTTGAAAGCTGAAATCTTGCTGTGATCTGCTCCTGTAATCAACATGTCATCAACATAAAGAGACACTATGATCAAATCATCACTTGAGCTGCCTTTTACATACAGAGTTGCTTCACTCTCACTTCTTTTGAATCCCTGCTGCATCAGGTGGCTGTCTATGCGACTATACCAAGCTCTTGGAGCCTGTTTTAGTCCATAGAGAGCTTTCTTCAATCTGTAAATATGATCTTCTTTTCCTTCCACAATAAAGCCTTTAGGTTGCTCAACGTAGACTTCTTCTTCTAGAATTCCATTTAGAAATGCAGATTTCACATCTAGATGGAATACCTTCCACTTGTTTTGAGCTGAAATGGCCAGGAGCAATCTGATTATGTCAAGGCGCGCCACCGATGCAAATGTCTCAAGATAATCAAGGCCATATTGTTGTGCATAGCCTTTGACCACCAGTCTAGCCTTGTACTTGGAAATGGTTCCATCAGGATTCATCTTAGTGCGAAACACCCACTTGACTCCAATGATCTTTTGATTTCCAGGCCTTACAACCAATTCCCATGTTTGATTTTTGTTGATCATGCCGATTTCTTCCTCCATGGCCCTCTTCCAATGTTCTTGATTTTCTACCTCTTCATAACAATGTGGCTCTGTTTCAACAAAGTTACACCTCTCATAAACATCAGCAAGTGTTCTAACCTTCATTGGAGGTGTGTCCGAATCATAATCCTCTTCATTTAGAGGATGATCTTCCTACACTTGTTCTTCTTCTTCAGCTGCATTACTGGGATTGTTCTTCATTGCCTTCTTTTCTTTCCAATTCCAATAAACTTCTTCATCTACCTTGACATCTATTGAGGTGATCACCTTCTCATTGTCAACCATGAACACCCTGTAGCCTTTGGGTTGACTACTATAGCCCAATAGTACTCCTCTTTCAGCCTTGTAATCCAGCTTCCTTCTCTTTTCATCTGGAACATGGACATAACAAAGAGAACCAAACACCTTCAAATGATTTACAGTTGGTTTCTTACCAGTCCAAGCTTCAATGGGAGTCTTCCCATCAATTGACTTTGTAGGCAGCCTATTGATGAGATAGACAGCAGTATAGGTAGCTTCTGCCCAAAAACTTTGAGGAAGTTTCTTCTCCGCAAGCATGCTTCTTGCCATCTCCATTACAGTTCTGTTCTTCCTTTCTACCACTCCATTTTGTTGAGGAGAATATGGTACTGTCAATTGATGAAGAATGCCGTTTGAATTACAGAATTCTTCAAACGACTTCGATATAAACTCTCCCCCTCTATCTGATCTCAGCTTCTTCAAACTGCAACTGCTTTGTGTTTGCACCATGCTTTTGAATTTCTTAAACACCTCTAGTGTTGCTAGCTTATTCTTCAGGAAGTATATCCAAGTCATGCGTGTTAGATCATCAATGAATAGCATGAAGTAAAGATTACCACTCAAGGATGGTGTGTGCATTGGACCACAAAGGTCGGTGTGCACCAGCTCCAGCTTCTCTAAGGCTCTTCCCTCTGCAGCACCCGGAAATGAGTCTCTATGCATCTTTCCCAATTGGCACGGTTCACAAATTTCTCCAGAAATTTGTATTAATGGCAAATCTCTGACATACTCCTTTTGTGCAGTAAGTTTCAAGGAATGCAGACTAGCATGACCATATCTTCTATGCCATAAGCTACTTTCATCTACCTCACATTCATTTACCATTTCATCATGCATGCTCAAGTTGACAGGAAACGCATTGTTCTTCATTTTTGTTTTGCACACAGTTTTACAATTCACCGAGATAACACAACAATCATCTTTAAAATTTACTTTGTACCCGTTCTTAGTCATTTGAGGCACACTCAAGAGATTATGCTTCAATCCAGGAACTAACAAGACATCTTTAATGAGTTTGCTGACTCCATCATAGTTCATAGAAATAGTACCTCTTCCATTGGATTTGAGAATAGCACCATCAGCTGTCTTGACCTCCACACAAATTGATTCATCCAGGTCCAGGAACCATTTTGAGTTTCCCGTCATGTGACTAGTGCAGCCACTATCTATGTACCATACACCAGTTTCTTGCTTCTTTAAACTCTCACTTGCCATGAACATGAATTCTAGTTGATTGCCTCTGCAGGGTTGAGTTTGTTGCCTTGTTTGTGGTTGTTCTTCCACTTGTTGTTGAACCTGATTTTCTCCATTTTGTTTGGCTCTGCAAAAACGTTCAATGTGTACAACCTTTTGATAGAAATTGCACTTTTTGTTTTTCCAGCACCTCTGCTCCAAGTGATTTGTTTTTCCACAGAATTTGCAAGGTGGAAAACTTGTTTGTGAACTTGATGCCTCCTTTTGGTATTTGTTAATGCTCTTCTTCGGTTTTTGTTTGACTTCAAATTTGTTGTTGACGCTCTTCTGCTTGGCTTGAAATGCCTTTTCAACTCCAACTTCAGCTTTTCTCCCATACCTCTGCTCATGAGCTTCTAGCTTCCCAACTAACTCAGGAACAGATAATTCAGTGATGTCTCTTGATTCTTCAATTGCGGCCACCTTTGCCTCAAAACTATCTACAACTGTGTTGAGAATTTTCTCAACTACTCTGACTTCTGGAATGACTTCACTATACAACCTAATTTTGTTGACGATGCTTTGTGCTTTTGAAGCATACTCCCTTATTGTTTCAGCTTCTGACATCTTCAACAATTTGAATTCTCTTCTCAGGGATTGTACCCTTATTTGCCGTGTCTCCTTGGAACCTCTGAACTGCTTCTCAAGAGTTTCCCATGCTTTTTTGACTGTCACTGCTCCAACAATCAAAGGAAAGATCTCCTCTGAAACTAATGAGAACATAAATGAGATTGCAGTGTTGTGCTTCTACAACTTTTCATTGTATGTTCTCATTTGATTTACCGTCATTTCTTCAATGGCTTCCTCTTTAGTAAAACCTTCTTCAACTAAAAACCACAAACCATTAGCTACAAGGAAAGACTTCATCCTTATAGCCCAATAGTTGTAGTTCTCTCCTTCAAAAATAGGGGGTAGGGGTAAAGATGAGGTGGTTCTATTTGTGGGTTGTGTATTCATTTTGAAATTTGGTGTTTAGGTAGGTGTTTGGGGCTAATTTGATGTGGTTTCAATGAGATGGAACAGGCTTGAAAGAAAGAACCTGCTCCGCTACCAATTGTTGGCCTTTGTTTCTCAAAGAAAAGATCTTCAGCTCAAGCACATCGATGTTGAATCAATAACATCGATGTTTTTAGGCTACTGGTCTTCAATTTTTCTGGTAGTGCACTTAGAACATCGATGTTGAATTAAGAACATCGATGTTTAAATGCTACTGGAACTTCAAATGATTCTGCCGAGCTTCTAAAACATCGATGTTGGAGTTACAACATCGATGTTGTGACAATTCGCAACTTTAAACAATTCGGCAGAACAAAAATAACATCGATGTTGGGGTTACAACATCGATGTTTTCTGGAGAAAAACTGGAAAATTTCCAGAAAACTGAAGAACACTCAAGTTGGTTTTTTGGGTTACTGTTTCATTAGTTTTCTCTCAATTCTTTTAATCACTTGACTTGAACACTATATGAACAAACTAAGGAACAGTTTGTGAAAATAAAGGTACATTGAGTGTTTTTCACTTCAGAACTACATGAATCCATATTTTCCTATCGAGTTTTAAGTGATTATCACGATCTATCCACTTAGATTTGAGGAACTGATGGTATCAGTATTCAGGAATAAGATCTGAAAAATAGTCACATTTGTTTATACAAAGCTTGTATAGTCAATTAGTCACCAATTAATATTCAAGTGGTTAATTAGGAGTTAAAACAACATGTCTAATCATTTTAAAGCTATGAACCTCATCGAAGAGACTATGGAGAGTTTTTCCAATATATTCACATACAACAGCATATATCCTGGGCACAGGCCACATGGCCAATGATTGTTTTATTTTCATTTTTCTTGGAATAAACAGCTAAAACTAAAATTAACCAAATTTTCTTTACATTATGAATGAGCTAATGAAGAAATTCTATTGCAATCATTCTATCCTGTCTTATTTTGTCCTTTTTCTTGTTACCTCTTCCCCTGGCTTGGCAATCTTCTATTCTAAGCTCAGGAATCCTTTATCTGCTTGCCATTTTGTAAAGCGCTTTTCTAGCTTCCCACTTGTTATTCCTCCTAAATGAATCCGAGAAAGGTTCACTGCTGGTACATCCAAAAGCAGAAATATGGGAAAATGCCGAAAATCAATAGTAAGGTTGATACAGGATATCATTTTTTAAGTTCACATTCCTTTCGTGAGAAGAAGCTGAAACAGATAGGAAAAACACCCGAAATCGGCTTTAAATTAGTAATGCAAACTTAAATGATACAAATGTACTGACAGGAACATAGCAGTTATTCAAAGGCACTCCACTCAACCTATATCTCTATATCAGTAACACCATACAGGCATACACCACCAGTAGTCTCAATCCCAGCATTTCACAATCAAAATACCCTTGCGGTTCAAAGGAAATGTTGCAGCATTACTACAGCAGCTCCAAAGAGAACCACCCCATTCTGCATAGAACTCACAGCTCCAGATGTGTCCACAGGAACAACAGGACTCTCTACAGCAGGAGCCTTTTTCTTGGGCTTTTCCGGTGCAGGAGCCACCGGTGCTGGAGCTGGAGCATCAGATTTAAAAATGTCCACTGGAAGTAGAACCTTCTCAATCCTATATATGGCAAGCTGGCCATCAGTGTATACCGTGCCAGATATACTTGTGTTTGTAAGTCCTGAAGTTATGTTAACCGAGTTTGGATAGGAGGTCACGTTAAGTGGCAACCTGTTGCCTGTTCCAGCCCATGTACCCAAGGGATTGCTCACTGTCTGGAACTGAGAAGTGGATAGAAATGTAGGGACTACATGAAACTTCACTAGCTCTGCCTTCTGTGCATCGCTTAAGATGTTGAGAGTGCCTGATTTTAGGCCTGAAAAGGCACTATCAGTTGGTGCAAAGATAGTAATACCACTGCTTGAGTCATTGAGCGCAGAAAACAAGTGGTTTTCCTCTTGGGTGGCCCTGAGAAGGCGGATGAAGATTGTGAAATGGCCTGCCTTCTCTAGGATTTTAGTAACATTGGTTATGCTGCCCGGCACGGCTGTCTGCGTTGGTGTAGAGGCTGGAGGCGGGACTGTGGCTGGTGCAGGAGGCGGCACTGTGGCTGGTGCAGGAGGCGGTACTGTGGCTGCTGCAGGAGGCTGTGCTGGGGCTGCAACAACTGGTGGTGATTGTGGAGCTGGAACCACTGGTGGGGCTTGTGGGGCTGCAGCTGGTGATTGGCCTAAGGATTTTGTGCAATGGAAGAGGAGAAGGAGAAGCAAAGATGAGAAAATAGATTGTCGCCTCATGTTTCTGGTGAGTTCAGGCCTGAATGCTGAAAAGCTTCAAGTGTTAAAATGTTAATACTGCTTTGCTTTGCTTGTGGAAGTGATGATTTGTGGAGAAGGCTGAAGAGTGATTTTATACTATGGGATGAGATTGAAGTTAGGTGTGATATGCACATTTAGATAACAAAAACCTGGTTTGATTAGCACCTAAATCAACTTCAAAAGGTGGAGGGCAACAACGGATAGAGAGACATGATATATAGCCAGCCAGCTTACTTCAGAGGCAGGGAAAAAGAAATTTTTAAGTTGATTCGGCAGCAATAGATGTACGTGATTATTGAAATGAAACTTGTCTGCATCAGAAAGGAAGGGTAGATTTATCACAGGTAGACAACATCTGTGACATTCTAGCTGTAGAAAGTGCTCCATGCACTAAAAGTGCAGCAGCTAAACTCCAATGTCAGGAATCTAATCATCCCCTCATTATTAAAGAAATTAATGATTCAGATACTCAAACACACGTTGCGTTCATATAGTCAGGGAATAGCAAGACACAACTCATGTGTCACCAACCTGCATATTATTGCAAATGTTAATTGTTCAATTCTCTGTGTTATTCTCCAGTCACCATTTTACAGGTCACTGTTGTAATGTAATACAATCTTGCAACATCAGAAACAATCGGAACCTTCTGGTGATCCGAACAGATAACAGATCAAACTACTTCAGGATATACATGTGGGAAATATTCCAGAGAAGTTTAGGAAGCATAATTACGATCTTCTCTTTGGTTTTGAATGTGAAGCAGCTGGACCATATTCACAGTGTGGTTCTATACTTCACCACAAGGTAAGATTCTCCTCATATTGCATTCCATACAGTTACGCATGAGTCACACTAGGCTATAATTTTTCCCCTAGTGCTGCTATTTCTGCTCTCTTGAAACATAAAATAAGATATCTAAGAGAATTTTATATACTGAGAAAATTCTCTGGCATCACATTAAATAATTAATTCTGATCACTTCTGGAAGTAGCCCTCCTTCTAATTAAGCTAGTCTTATTACAACGTTTAATTTCAATCATTTCTGACAAACTCTACAGATTGTATGAGCTAAGTAACATACAGACCAAGAATGATGATACATATGCTTCAATATAACAGTGGATAGTGGAAGCTCCTTTCAATATTTCTGCTATCATCATTCATTTTGTCTTTCCAAACCTTTATAACATGGTTTGTGCAGAAGTCTGGAGCATCCATTGAGTTGATTCAAGTAAGTTAATAAGGATTGCTGTTCTTGCAAGTAATTCCGGGTAATGATTCCAGCAACATCTACCAAAGAAGTACTAGAACAGTAAAAGTCAAGGTCCACCACGATGAAATTACCCCTTTTATCTGGGTTATCTAGTTTTATTTCAACACAAAATTAGTTCCATAATCTATGTTCTTTAGATGGTGTAATCCCAAAAACCATCCCTCTTTTCTCTGCTTTTCATGTATGTTTATTACTAAATTGGTTTTATCAGTTAGGTGCAAAAAAATATAGAAAAAATCACTCCAATCATAACCGAAGGAAGCCACCAATGGGTTTTAGTTCCTATCATTTGGTGGTTAAATTTTGAAGGTATTACACCCGACATAATTACATCATTGGAATTTGTTGTCCTTATATGGTATCACATTGAACTAAAAGGTGAAGTAGAATTTCTTAAGAAAAAAATCCACGCTTGCTGAGAAAAATCATGTTCATGTTAGGACAGTGGTATTTTTTGCCTGGCCCGCCATAAAGAATGAAAGAAATATATATAAAACAGTATTTGGGTTACCTACAGCCATCCATCATGTTGTTCTTTTCTTTTGATTTATGATGAAATGACCTTATACCAAATGAAGTGGCATCTATTAGGTAGGGTACTTTGCTTAAAAGAAGCAAACTGATGAAAAACCTTATTATGGATAATAAAGAGAGTGATTACAGTAGTGGCTAGCTGTTTAGATGGCTACTTCTGAAGTAGATTGGTATACCTTAGCTATCTCCGGTTAATGCAGATCAGGCATAAGTTCATTTTGTATCGAACAACCTTTTCAGCTGCATAGTTATTTCCTGATGAAACTAGTTTTACGCTTCCTCTTTTCTTTAATTTGAAACGACAGGTTAGCTGCTTAGCGCTCTAGACATTATGGTTCTCCTTTACTGTCTTAATAACCCTGGTTACAAGTTGAACAATTAAAAGATTGACCAGAACTTTGCAGATGCATATTTTTGAGATATGTTACAGAAGTTTCAAGATACATAAAGGTTTGAAAAAAAAAAGGCAAAATTCAATCTTAATCACAACCTTGAATGATACAATTGAGAACCTGAACACGAAAAGGGAAATTATTGATCAAAATCACTCACCATACTCTGGTATCCTCATCATTCCAGTTCAACTCAGCAAAAATCATAAACTTCTGGAAAAGGAAAACTAATCCAACCACGGGACATAACTCATGAAAAACTCAGTGTCACAAGAAGAGTAGAGCAGCAAATATACCAATTCCCAAGGACACCACAATGTTATGCACCATAAAGCTTACTGCACCAGAAGCTTCCTTAGAAATATCTGGACTATCTGCAGTAGCAGCACTAGCTTTCTTCTTAGATTTCTCCGGTGCCGGGGCGGGGGATGGGGGCTTAGGAGTAAAGAGGTCTACAGGGAGTAGCACCTGGTCAACCTGATAAACAGCGAGCTGGTTATCAGTGTAAATGGTGCCAGATACACTTGTATTGGTAAGACCCGTGGTTATATTCACTGAATTCCCTGTTGTAGTCACGTTAAGCTCCAGCCTATCACCTGATCCTGCCTGTGTTGATAAAGGGTTGCTCACAGTCTGGAACTGTGAACTTGACAGGTATTGCGGGACAATGTGGAACTGCACCAGCTCTGCCTTCTCTTGATCGTTTAGTGAGTTGAGGGTGCCGGATTTGAGGCTCGAAAAGGCATTATCACTCGGTGCAAAGATGGTTATAGCATTGTTGGTGTTGTTCAGCTGGCCATTTAGTGTGCTATCCTCCTGGGTAGCTTTCAAGAGGCGGATAAAGACTTGGAACTGGCCTGCCTTCTCGAGGATTTTTGTGACGTTGGTCGGGCCAGGTGGTGCTGGGGCAGGTGAAGGTTGAGCTAAGATTGTGGAGCAATTGTAGAAAATAAAGAACAGAACCAGTAATGAGAAAAGGAACCCTGATTCCATCACTTCCTGTAGTTTTTTTGAGACTAAGAAAGATTGCAAGACTACGAAATGGGAGAGAAAGAAGGGTACTGGGAAGAAGCGTTTGATGTGTGAAGAAGGGGAAGGGGAGGGTTTTTATTATGGCGAGGGGAGAATGAAGTTAGGTGTAACGTTCAATTTTAGTAACTAAACTTAGTTGCTAGTGCATGTTATTTTTAGGAAAGGTGGAGGGCATTAGTGGAGAGAGAAGACAACACTATTACAGCGACTAGCTTGCTTGGAAAAGCAGGAAAACAAGACAGGATATCGAGTGGGTCTGTGCTCAGATTAAGGTGCGTATGTGTCTATATGATTGCTTTGCATCCACTTGATAATATATTTTTGGGTAAAAACAGGGCTACAACCTTGCAATGCAAGTAGTTGTACAAACAATGTCAGTGATGTTGCTGAGGAATTATGATGATCTGGGTGTTGAGCCCGGTGGCCTACCAACCTCATGAATGTTATCCTCTGGCTTGTATGACCTCTACATTGATGGCTCCAGTTCCTTCAATAGTCTCATTGGAGATTTGGCGGTAATTGGACTTCTGCCCTTCTCTCTACGTTAGCGGCAAACACTACGTGCCCATCCATGTAAGTTGGTCTGGATAGAACAGGAAAAAACAGGGACAATTCACGTTGACATTATTTTTTATATGCCTGAAAAGCATTCGTCCCCAGATCCCCTCACACCAATGGGAATGCTCCTATTGGCTGGATGTTTACGGGTTGAAGCTCAAAAGATTGTCAAACTAAGTAAACCCACAATCTTGGGGCATCGTTGTGTTTTTACTTTTCCTTTCTTCTAATATCTGAATATCACCCATTAAGAATAGCAACTAAGCTTCATCTTCTCAAAAGTACAGTAATTCTACGTTATGAAAGAAACTTCCAATCGCGTTATCGAGATGACAGAAGAGGACCCAGAAACCAAAGTGGTCGCTCAATATGGCCATTTTTGCCAGAGTTGACCACAATATTTGCTGTCTGTGGGTTAAGTTGTAAAACAAGGCCTCCATTTGGAAAAAGAAAAGTCCTCTATGCTCCATAGTAACCGATTTAAGCTCCCAGAGACAAGATGGAGAGTTCAAGAGAAAGTAGGTTGCCAAGTTGTTATGTGAAGCCAAGATGGATAATCTCTTCAAATTATCATATTAGACATTTCGCTCGGTGCTTAAGTAAGTTATCAGTCTCAACAAATCACGAAGAAGCTAATGACATGAGGCAGCGCCACATCATTTTGCAGAGTGGTATCACGAAACTACTATCATTTCTCCACAGCAAGCACCAAGCAACTTCGCACTCTCAAATGACGCTATGCGTTATAACACATACAAGAATAATACATTGATTTTCCCATTGGCAGGCAATGCTGAAATTCCAATAAAACCACCCCGTAGTTGGCAATACATTGCACAATAACAGAATTCCACTGCACTGGCGCTTCCAACGCAATGAAGCAGAAAAGGTGTAGGTACATAACATTGAGTCAATTGTAAAGAGTACAGGCCTTAAATGACTAATGTGACAGTAAAAACGAAAGGTTAGCCTAACTAAATTGTTCGATTGCCTGGGCACCTCAACACTCAGGTACATTGGCCTGTGAAATCTGAACTAATGTCTCAGCAACTCAGGCCTCCACAAGGATTAGCATGCCCATAGAGATGTGCCTCAACCGAGGAAAACAATTGGTAGATGCATGGATGCAATTAAAGTTGTCAAGAAGTGGTACCTTTTCTTACAACAACATGGCATAGGGACCATGGATATCTAACCAACTCAAATGTAAGGATTGGCATCGTCAAACAGATTGTTTCATGTTCTAGTCTATCCTGTATCAGCCGCTCTTCTTTCTGCCAAAGCATCCTCGGCTTTTATTTTCTCCGGAACATAATCTGAACACACAAAGCAAAATTGCAAGCAGCATCAACAATTGTACAGAAAATGCAGAAAAATTGTACCCATGGAAACAGAGCAACATAAAAAAAGTACCTGAAAGAAAGTCAAATCTGCTCTGTTTACTTACAACTGTCGCTGTAACAAGAAGAAAAGCACATCGTCACCATCTCAATAAACATCCAAACAATATTTCATAAATTTCTCTAAACAGTAGTGGAATGCCTGTAAGGTGTTTTTCCTATTTCATATTAAAAAAGGGTGTTTTCACATCCTAAAAAGACCATGACAAAGATATGGGCAATATAACTCGAAATGCTTCTCCTAACACCCAGACGAGCAAACAATGAAGAATAAGAGATTGAACTGATGACGATGATGAAGACGACAAGTACGCAATTCAATGCAGTCCATTAACAGTAACATATCTACAAGAATTAGACTTCATAAACTCAGAAATTTCAAACCGTACAAACTAAACTTGTCAGAAGACCAGATTTCCCCTAGCAATATCTCATCCAAAGCCAACATTTCATTGACAACTTAGACCATCAAAACAGAAACACAAGACTAATTGGGTGCGCTACAGGAAAATTAAGAATGGAAACATGACCAAACACACAAAATTCCCCATCCCCATTCCCAGTAACACATAAAACAGCAATTAGACCATAGTCTACCACCACCGAATCAGAATGTGCAAACCAAAGCAACAACTTAAATGTAAAGAACGATAGAAAAATGAGGGATTACCCAAATGCTTGTAACCAAGAGACTTCTTCCTGTCCCGGACCGAACACTTGAAACCATCCTCGCTAAACCGCTCCAGAAACTTCTCCTGCAAACCAGAAAAAAAAAAAATGAAACTGTTATCACAGTTTCGATAAACCCTAACCGCCAGTATATTCTCCAACAAAAAAGATATATATTCGATCTAGATCGAAGTGGAAACCAAACGCACCACGGCCTTGTTGACGAGGAAGACGGCGTCGTTCGAGAGCAGCAGGTCAGAGCATCCGTCGCTCTTCATTATCCGCTTCACCCTCGCCATCGGGAACCGGCACGTCGTCGAGTCCTCACCCGCATCGCTGTCCTCATCCGCCGCCGCTCTCTCTTTCGTCCTCTTCTTCTTCGCATTCGAGGCCTTGTCCTCTCGCTTATCGGCTACTGTACTCGCCCTTTTTAGGTCAACTTCCCGGACGAATTGTACATCTCCGTCCTCTTCCTCTTCTTCCTCGCTGCTCGAGGTCGACGGAACGACGAGTACGACGTCGTGTTCGGGCCTGTGCTTGCCGTTTGACGTGGCATTTTTCTTCGATTTTTCTGGAGTTTTGACTACTTTTTTCTTGGTCGGTGGCTTGGTGTCTTTAATCTGTTTGCTGCTCTCCTTCTTCTTCTTCTTCTTCTTCTCGTGTTTGGCTAACTCTTCTTTCGATTTCTTCGTGGAGGCCATTTTTCGGCTGTGCAGGTCTCTCTCTCTCTCTCTCTCTGTTTCGTGAATTGTGAATTCTGCCGTAGAGAATAACGGTAATGATGATTTTAATTTGGTATTCTTTATATTCTGGGCCCACTTGCGTCTTTGTATGGTGGATTTAAAACATTGGGCCTATGTTTTGTTCTTGGGTTTCATGGGCTTGGATATGAAAAGGACTCACCTGAACTAAGTGGGCTAGCTGAGAAGGAAATAATGGGGAGAAAATAGGTGAGGATAAAAAATAAAGGATTAAAGGCTCAATGATCTATTTATTTCCAAGGAATTGGATTAAGAAACAAACGTGATGGGTAAAATATTAAGGGTACAATAGCAACATCGCTACACCAAAATGATGACAAAGTTTCATCACCTATTAATTACAGTATTACTCAACCTTGCAAGCATTACCAAGTCCATGCATTGAAGACTATCTACTTCATACCTTCGAGAAGCATTTGTTACCTCCTATGGAATTAAAAAAAAAAAAAAGAAGAAGAAGACAGGCTTGACTAATTAAATTATTTGTTTTAGTAGAATATGGTTTCACTTCTATGTTGGAAAATGAATAATTTCCATATCACATATTATTAATTTTCTTGATCACGAGACTTATGTATAAGATTTGATGTAATAATTTATAGCTGGTTGTCGCCGCTTCGTGTTTTAATCATTTTTAGGACAAGGAGAATATTCAATACTATATATAATACGAATCTCCCGTATTTTGCTAACTTATTGGACCGGATTACTATTAATTACAAAGCCATATTTTAAGCTAGCCGGGTAGCTGGCAGATTTTCTTGTTACCCACCACATTTCCTACATCCTCTACCCCCCTATCATTTTCTCAAAAAGTGACCGACTTTAAGCACTAAATGTCAACATATGCGTCCATCTTGTATTGGAATTTCTTCTGTTCATATTACCATAGAAATTCGAATCTAAGTAACTCCCAATCATCGCTTTGTTGTGTTTTCTTTTTACTTGTTATGCCATTTTTGCTACCTGTACCATTCTCCACTTTGGCAAGTGGCTCCTCCATTTGAACAATGAATGCCTAACATGCAGCAGTCCCATGAATTAATTTACAACTTAAATGAAGGATAACGATATTGCCCAAACTCCAAATTAAGTCCTGCCATATTTCCACGATACGTTGAGTGCGACCCTTGTCGCCTTGCATAGAATTGGTTACACTTCACACATTATATTTAAGCCTATTATCATCTACGTATGCCCCAGTGGTCCATTGCTGTCTTAATACTAGAACAACTCTTATCTAAACCAAATTGGTTTTCCTCACAAATTGTTTCTTTTTTTTGTTTGTCATGGCTTAATTTCTGCAATTTGGATGCGAATATTGGGTAGAATATCGTTTTTTCTATAAAGTTGGTCCATACCGGAGAAGAGTTGTGGACTGGTATATGTCAACCATTCACATTTCACACCATATAATTATGCACTACCAATTACATATAACTAATATTTTTCCCCACCGACAACCTTGTTCCTTGCGTCCCATCCACATAGAGTGCTCACATGCGCCTGCAAAAGCTCTGCTATAATGCTATATATAGTATTTATCTATAGCGTTATCTGTACTATCATTTTTTTTTTGTCGCAGAAAAAATAAAAAGGCATCAGTGGTGTCATCATCGCCCCGTCGGTCCAGGCCCCGGTCAGAACCGGTTACATCCTGGCATTAGACCCTCCTCATAGGAGAGACCGCCCACCGGGGCACCAGCGGACACCCTCGCCTGCTACGCGTCATAGTGTCGGGGAGACCCCGGGCTCAACGGCCACCACCCCACAGTGTGGAAGGCCATATTCGGCCACATCACACTATAATGGGGCTTGACTGGAAGCGCCGGGACTCGAACCCGAGTCCTAGAGATGGCAGGCTAAAGGCTTCACCACTGGGCCACCACCCCCGGTGGTATCTGTACTATCATTTTAGCTTCGGTCTTTGTCTTTGTTCGATTTTATAATTAAGATTTTAAGATATACACGTCGCCTCCATCAACACACTATTTAAATAGATTTACTGTTCAAAAAATGTATTTAAATGGGTTGGTTCTCTATCATCTCTATTTCTAATATGCGAAATCATGATCTTATCAATTGTGATCTTTTTGGGTTCAATGATTACCGATGTTCTCAAACTGATCTTTCCGGCATCTATTTTCTAAAATTATTGGTTAATTAAATATTTGGGTGCGTCCATGCATGCTCTATTGTTAAAATCCTAGTACTAAAGTCATGTTCAAAAACAAAACAAAAAAAAATCCTGGTATTGAAGTCAAAATCTGCCGCGGCTTTTCAAAGCCTTGGCGGAAAGGGAATCCGTGATGTTGGCAAAAGCTAGGAGAACAAAATGTTGGCAAAAGATAGGAATCTGTTTCTGTCTGCCTTGGGATTTATTTAAATTTATGAACTCTATTGTTTTACCTCCACAAATCATCAGAAGATGTCCGAGAGTGGTTTGGATTATGCTTCATGCTTTTTTTTTTCGTTTAATACAAACTATTTTTTTAATAAAAACTATATGATTAATGAATGTTATATCCAATAATCTGTTATCCTCTGTACTTTATAATATATAGGTGTTAGATTGGTGTGATGTGACCACGAAAGAAGATATGCAATGTAGATAGTTTGCTGTAATGCGGTATAAATAAGAAATCAATATTTATAAATTTAGTCTGTTCATTTTTTTGTCTGAAAAAAAAAGTATCAGTGGTGTCATCATCGTCCCGTCGGTTAAGGCCCCGATCAATACCGGTTACATCCTAGCATTAGACCCTCCCCATAGGAGATACTGCCCACCGGAGCACCAGCAGACACCCTCGCCTGTTACGCGTCATAGTGTCGGGGAAATCCCGGACTCAACGGCCACCACCCCAAAGTGTGGAAGGCCATATTCGGCCACATCACACTATTATGGGCCTTGACCGGAAGCACCGGGGCTCGAATCCGAGTCCAGGCTAAAGGCTTGGCCACCAATTCTTTTGCAACTCCTCATAGTGTCTTTTTATTGTGGTTTAACTTGTTTTACTTCCTGTTTCCAATATTTATTTATAATGAAACCAGTAAACAAAAGTTGAGATGGCCGAGTTGGTCTAAGGCGCCAGATTAAGGTTCTGGTCCGAAAGGGCGTGGGTTCAAATCCCACTCTCAACAACCTACTTTTTAACGTCTTTATAAGAAAATCACAATTTTCAGCTTCAGTGGATTAATGAAACCTAACCTAATCTTGCTATTTTGGGCCAAAGGGTTATGGTTCAATGTCACTTTCCTGGAGTGGAACTAATGGGGTTGGGAAATATTTAACATAAAGTTCATCTAATGGCTAATTTATATTATATTTGACACTCCATATATAAAATGAAGAAATTATTAATGCTTCTTTCCATCTTCCTTTTTGCTTCCACTTCTTGATCATGTTCACTCTCACCATGCAACTCTAATCATTTTTTTTTCCTTCCAGAATATTGTCTCTTAGATTCCGAGTCATAATTACCTGTCCAAGATCAATCGGGAGGAGACACAAAATTCTGAAAAATTGTAATTAAATGTTTGAACTTTGAACTCATTGGCCAAAGGCCAAATGCTAGACCATGCCTATTTTTGGTCCAAAATCCGATAAACTTGTAAAATTATTTCAGGAACCATATAAAATAGGCCCCGACAAGAAGCAAATGGCCACTTTGGCCTAATGACACTGCCAACCTTCCAATACATTTTGCTACTTTTACTCAAAAGCTGCCATAGGTAGGCTGATGGCATCTCCTAACGTAGAAAGCTAGAGTGGAAAAATTATTTGCGAAAAAAAGCAAATAAAAAGAACAAAGCAACCACTGTATTTCTATCCCATCTTATGACCCCAACCGAATTACATATAGGTACAGGGAAGGGTGGGTGGCGCCATTCTCGTTGGAGCAATATTAGATAGCCTGGATTAAACCATATATGTTTTTTTTAAAAAAAATAGCACCAACAAAAATTAGATTTGAGGAGATGCATTGTGGGTAAGAACTGCAATAAGAACTCCGATAATAAAATTGCTCAATGAAACTCAAAAGTTTACCTACACTAAACAAGAGAAAATATCATTTTGGTTTCCTATATTAAACTCCCCAACGGCTAATTTGGTTTAGATTGAAGTGAATTTAATTCTAATATCACATTAAACTTATGAGTTAATTTGAGTTAAAATAATATTTGTTTAATATTTTAATTAGGAATTAAAAGGATCAGATTTGAAATTCATGGTTGGCTAATGAGTATTAAATGACAAAATATTCTTATTGTTCTTATATCTTAGGTTTCTTATAACAATCAAATTCAAAACTTTAATTTATCCTAAATATTATAATTTAATTCAATTCTTTTTTTCAAAAAATATACCAAATAAATAAATTGATTTCACAATAAATTCAAATCATAAATTATTAAACCATACAGATAAAGAAATTGATTTAGTAATGGATCTAATTCATAAATCATAAATTAGTAATGAATTGAATTCATATGATACAGAATTTAATACCAATTGGGGTGTAATGAAAATGAATCTACGAAGAGGAGAACCATTTTTACCAAAAAAAACACAAAATAAAACAGAATTATTTATTTTAGAAATTAAAAATTACACCACGCAGGCAGCTGTACTCCTCTCTATCTTTGACGCCGAAACCAAAGAAACACAAAATATAGAAAAAAGAAGAAGCAAAGATAAAAATAAAGTTGAAATCAGGAATCGAAATTTGTCGCATGTTCATCCTACTCTTTCCTCTTTCCTATGCTAAAACCGAATCATCATCTCCACGCGGCACAAAAACAACCGACAAGACCACCAATCATTACCTGCTTCAACACCAGGGAATCATTTCCCCACTTCACTACTAGGATCATGACTTGACTCCCTGACCTCACTCGCTGACTAGGTGGTGGACCGGCGGTGGTGGTTCACAGCTTAAATGTTAAAACTAAAAATCCCACCTCCTCCCTTCCTTCCCCCATTATTGATTTTTTTTTTTTCACGCCGGGGGCTAAATTAATCTCGACGGAGGCAAATAGAAACCATAAAAGTTAACATTCCTAAATTCTAAAATGCTACATACTAAAAAAAAACATTCTTAATTATTGCTCTCTCCCTCCCATTCAAGCTGGTGTCTAAGATTTTGGCATAATAATTGAGAAAATAATTAGTTTTTGTTTAATTTAGATAAAATTTCTTTAAATTGTCTAATTTATTTTTATAGAAATAAAAGAAAAAGATTAAGAAAGAATAAATTTAAAAGATAACGTTAAACATTATCTGTGCAAAAGATGGTTAAAGTTATCCAAAATTTGTGAAACGCCCGCTAAGGCAAGATTTTTTTTTTCCTAAAACGCGACCAGGCAGGCAGGGAGTATTAACGAGAGGAAAATTATCAAAAAACCGAAATCACTATAAACACACATTCTCGCTAAACACAACACTCGCGTGACCAAACCAAAACTGCTCGATCCCGCGCCACTACCAAACAAGCCTGACTGTTCTCGATGACGTCGCGCTTCGCTGTACTGTAGTGCAGTACTACTGCTCTCTTCTCCTCCTCCTTATCCAGAGCGAGAACGGCAGGTGGCGTGTCGTCTCCGGCGCACATTAGCTTACTTTTCGCAGATTTCTGCTTCCTTTCCTCTCCTCTCTTGTTTGATTCCTTTCACGCCTTCACTAAAAGTGTCTTTCCACGCTAAGCTAGGCGTTTAAGGAACACTAAACCATTCTTCTTAAGCAAAAAAGAAGAAGAAGAAAGACGGTTTTATAAAAAAGCGAGCCCAGCAGAAACTGTAAAATAACGCTAAGCATCAAAACAGAAGAATATTATAATTATTAACAGAAAAAGAAAAAAAAATGAGATCGTCATCATCTGCTGCTGGGAGACAGATTCTTCTGGTGGTGCTGGCGTTTGCTGCGGCGGCGACGACGGCGTTTGCGGCCAATGTGACGTACGATCACAGAGCCTTGTTGATCGACGGGAAACGCCGCGTTCTGCTCTCCGGCTCCATTCATTATCCCCGGAGCACTCCCGAGGTACGTTGGTTGTACACCGTACACTTTCCGTTTTGTTCCTTTTTAATTACCGTTGAAATGCTTGGATAGATATGGAGTAGTATAAATGTTAAGGTATTTTGGTTTTTCGTATATATACACGTGTGTGTGTATTCATATACGTATTTTGTCGGTGCAGATGTGGCCGGACTTGATACAGAAATCCAAAGACGGAGGTCTGGACGTGATAGAAACTTACGTCTTCTGGAATGTGCACGAGCCGGTTCGAAACCAGGTCCGTTTTCGCCTTAGGCTTGCCTTTGCATTTTCTTCTCTTTTTTTTTTTTACAAAATTTTTGTTTTGATTTTTTTTACTGTCCGTGTTTGGTTGCTGAGAAAATAGTATGAGTTAGCTGGCAAATGATTTCTTTCTTTTGACCTTCATCTAACTTGGCTACATAGTATTAATTAATAGCAACCTCTACTTGATTAATTACTCTTTTCAACTACTTTTGTAGTGATTACGTTGTTTATTAAAGAATCAGTGACAAGCTCTCTCTCTCTATCTACTCTGTTTTAATGGCCATGTTTTTATTGTGCAGTATGATTTTGAAGGAAGATATGATTTGGTGAAATTTGTTAAATTAGTGGGAGAAGCAGGACTGTATGTTCATCTCCGCATTGGTCCTTATGTTTGTGCAGAGTGGAACTATGGGTATGCGTTTCTGTTATTTTGACTTAAATAAGTATGATCATTTTTGTTTCTATCGGATATTGAAGTTGAAATTAATAAATGGATTTGGGTGGTGTTGAACAGTGGCTTTCCTCTTTGGTTGCATTTCATACCTGGAATCAAGTTTCGCACTGATAATGAGCCATTCAAGGTTTGTTTTCTTTCTTTAATATTCATCGTCCCATGCCTTTGTTTAGAGGTCTCGTGATGATCTTTTCTCATTGGCTGTTTGATTGGGTCAGGCTGAAATGCAACGATTTACGGCCAAGATCGTGGACATGATGAAGCAGGAGAACCTTTACGCATCTCAAGGAGGACCCATTATTTTGTCACAGGTTTGTCTTTACAAGGGTATTTAATACATGATGGTTGGTGTATGTTTGCGTATTCGGTTTGGGAATTGTGATCGCTACTTCCTAGTTACTGGCCAATTTTTTTTAACCAATCCTAGTTAGGCAATTAATAGCGTACTACTACTATGTAAGCATTGTTTGAACTTTTTTATTTTGTTGTGTGGGGGTTGTTACGGTGGAATATGGGGTTTTAGGAGTTAAAGATGCTACTCGTTAAATAATTTGTCTATTTTTCTAAATTTCAGATTGAAAACGAGTATGGAAACATTGATTCGGCATATGGTCCTGCTGCTAAAACCTATATCAATTGGGCAGCAAATATGGCCGTCTCTCTGGATACTGGAGTGCCATGGGTTATGTGCCAGCAAGCAGATGCCCCTGATCCTATTGTGAGTTTAGTTTAGTTCTCACATTTCATTCTCTCCATACCTCTTTTCCCATCTAGTATCCAGTTTAAGGTCAGTCGATCAATTTGGATTCATGGAAAAAATCAATATTCAGAAAATGGACTCCACTTATTTGGTTGTAACACAGGCCTTTTGCTAGTTAATGCTTTACCTTGACGCTTTACGAATTCCCTGCTTGATACTTTTTCTAAATTTTCAGATAAATACCTGCAATGGGTTCTACTGTGATCAGTTCACCCCAAACTCCAAAAACAAACCCAAAATGTGGACTGAAAATTGGAGTGGATGGTAAGGAATCAGGCTCAACAGCTTAACACTCGGTGTATACCCTTAGCGTGATTAGATTCATTAGCGTTTGATCACTTTTTATCTGCTGGCCTTTTCACTAGTGGCTTCCCAAAATGTTTGAAATGCCAGGTTTCTTTCTTTTGGCGGTCCTATTCCCTACCGACCTGTGGAAGATCTTGCATTTGCTGTGGCACGCTTTTTCCAGCTTGGTGGAACTTTCCAGAATTATTACATGGTACTTCAATAATGCTGGTGTCCAAGCATGACTTCTGATTGTCACATAAACCTTGTTTTGGTATTATATCATTGTCAAGCCAAGTCATGCGAATCTATACATCAAATTCAATTTTTTTGTTCATGTGCAGTACCATGGTGGAACTAACTTCGGCCGGAGTACAGGTGGACCCTTCATTTCTACAAGTTATGATTATGATGCTCCTCTTGACGAATACGGTATATTCTATTTCTACCCATTATTCAACAACTGCAGTGACTTATATTCTGCAGTCAACGCTATACTGCAACTGTATTTTGTTGCAGAGTTTGTTTTTTTCTTTTTTGAATTGGAAAATGATTCTAAATTCACCATTATTCAGTGTCATAATGTACTTATCAATTTCCTCCAAGTATAAGAGAATTGGTCTATTTTACATGTATTTTAGGACTTCTTAGGCAACCGAAGTGGGGCCACCTCAAAGATCTGCATAAGGCCATAAAGCTTTGTGAAGAGGCACTGGTAGCAGTTGATCCAGTGACTACTTCTCTAGGCCAAAACTCGGAGGTATATCCCATTTTGATCGCTTAACACTGCTTTTCTAGGGATTAGAATTAGGTGGTCGTCATGGATATCAATCCAATCTATAGTTTCTATCTGCATTTTGTTTATTTGTCTTCCATCTCGTAATATCTGGTAATCGTTTGTCCCGCCTGTTTACGAGCATAGTTTACTATTAAAACTGGAACTCTATAGGCACAAAAAGTTTAGGTCCTGTGTTTGCATAATTGTGCTTTCAGAGTGTAGTGGAAAACATGGCTCATCCTCGTCTGTTTGTTTCTTCTGTATGTGCACGTGATCTGTCAAGCACTGTATCTTAGTTCTTCCCTTTCCTTTCTCACTGACTTCTCCATACCAAAATGTTGAGTCACTTTTAATTTGATCTTGCATAATATAATGCATCTTTTCAATCCTGGGAAAATGAGTCGTAAATTCTTTGTGTTCAACCCAATTCAGTTTCTTATATTTTGTGATGTTTTCCTGGAGTGTTAGTCACAAAAATATGATTATGGTTGTGAGGGAGGGGAATTGCTATAACCTGCCTACCAATTTTGTTTCAATCCAAATAAGATGAGCTGTTGCCTTGCTTAGTTTGTCAAATTTTAGACATATATCTTTGTCGCTTATTGCTCCAAGTAACCTGTGTTCGTTCATTCTTGTCTTTTTTCCCCTTTGGCAAAGTTGTGCTCCATTGTGCATCTAGATAGCAGGCTCATAATCTTTTGCTGATGTCTTCTTTCAGGCAACTGTTTACAGAACAGGATCAGGAAAGTGTGCTGCTTTTCTCGCAAATATTGCCACTTCCGACAAAACTGTAAATTTCAGTGGCAATTCATATAACTTGCCTGCGTGGTCTGTGAGTATCTTACCAGACTGCAAGACCGTGGTGTTTAATACTGCAAAGGTTTGCCTCGTTTGCTTGTCTCCCATCCATTTGCTTACAAATGCTGGTTCTTTGGGTTTATCAGCAGATGGCTAGATTTTTGAAGAATTTTGGACAAAGATATAGATGTTATAGTGCATCTGCTTTAGTTAAAATTTATACCTGAATCATTGAGGCAGTTTTCTAACATTGTATGTTACAAGTTTACTCGTTTCTCCTGTTTCAGTTGATATCATAGTATGCAATTGAGATTGTTGTTTCACTTGCCTCTGGTGCACTAGGTGGAAATTATTATGAATACTCGCTTACCTTCATAGCTTGTTTACATAGGATGTCCGGCAACATAAATAAAGCATCTATCTTTTCCTTCTGGTCCTCCTTCCACCTGTCTTTTTCTTCCGGTCCTCTGTCCAGTCAAATTTTAGGCTCCATAATAGAGCTTTGCTATGTACATTATAGAATCTTGTAATATCACTATTGATCAGACAATTACTTGCTCACTTGTTATGATCCTTTAATGGTAAGAATCCTGAAAAAAGATTTGAAGATATGTTGAGATATCTGTCTGACTGCACTTCTGTGCTATGAAATTGCAACTGTAGTAGCTAACTATAAGCATCAATGTATTTTCTTCCCTTCCTTTTTCTCTAATTTTTCCACTTTGTATTCTGATTGTAATGACAGATTAATTCTGTAACTGTAATACCGAGCTATAAGCGACAATCATTAAATGGTGGTTTTGAGTCCACGAAGACAGTCAGTTCCGGTTGGAGCTGGATCAACGAGCCTGTGGGCATCTCAAAGAATGATGCCTTCGTGAAATCTGGATTACTGGAGCAAATAAATACTACAGCTGATAAAAGTGACTACCTATGGTACTCACTGAGGTAGGAGACTAATTGGCTTCTGATTAATATCGCATGGATGCTTTCATGTATACAGATTGCAGTTAAACTTTTACCAAATGTATAATCACATCTTGGTTTAATTTTGCTAGCACTACCATCAAGGACGACGAGCCTTTCCTTCAAGATGGATCTCAAATTGTTCTTCATGTGGAATCTCTTGGCCATGGCCTTCTTGCTTTTGTTAATGGAAAGCTTGCAGGTAATGGAACATAAAATGCTGAGCGATTCACATGTTGGTTGCCTTAAATCAATGCTTTGATTATTCTCTGTTCTTACATGCCTGTTTAAACTTGTTTGTCATTTCTTCTAGTGAAAATATTCTTATCTTCTTGGTGTTTATCTTGTTGAGAATCTTTTTTGGCAAATGCTTTGATGGTTTACAGTTGGTCTACCAAAAATGAAAGATAAGAAAGATTATGTTCAAACTTGACCCAAGGAAAAATATATGTAACACTATTTTAATTTTTTTCCACCAGTGTACGAAATTGCTCTCTAGTAGTTTATTTACAGTGTTTGCCTGAATAGCTACTCAAGTGTTAATCGTCGTGCGTCTTAACTATATGACCAAATACAGGAAGTGGAAATGGCAATAGTGGCAATGCTAAGGTGGGAGTTGAGATTCCAGTGACTCTCGTACCTGGTAAAAACAGCATTGATCTCCTGAGTCTGACTGTGGGACTTCAGGTTTGGTTCATCTCTTTTGCTTTTTTTGTTTTCAACTTTTGGAAGTGGTATTTTTTTGGCTTTTTTGTGTAAACATGCAATAAATCTTAACTCTAGCTGAATAGCATATCAATTGAATGATCAATGTGTACTATTCTAATGTTATTGGACATAAGGACTCTCTGATGGAATTCTGTATCTTTATGACAGAACTATGGAGCCTTTTTTGACTTAACTGGTGCTGGGATCACTGGTCCAGTAAAGCTGAAAGGCCTGAAAAACGGAACTACAATTGATCTTTCTTCTGCGCAGTGGACGTATCAGGTCAGTCTTGTTTATCTTTTCTTCTTTCATCCTGCATATTCTACAAATAATACAAGGAGATGATGTTTCGTGAAGATACTGCATGATAATGTTAGTATATGGTAGCAAACGGGAAATTTTCTTCTCAGTTTTCCCTATAATTAGAAATCTCTTTGGCCTTTGGAAGGATGAAATTAGGCGTACTTACAGGTTTCATTCATGCTTTTCACAATGGGTACAGGTTGGGCTTAAAGGCGAGGAATTAGACTTGTCTAGTGGAAGTTCTTCTCAGTGGACTACACAGCCTGCTTTGCCAACAAAGCAGCCGTTGATCTGGTACAAGGTAATCCGAACGTTTTTCATTTTGGCTATCAATTATCTAACTTCAGTTTACCATCGTGCTTTCCCATAACTAGGTCAGTATCCTCCTGTGACTTATGTTGCGCGACTAGGTCCTCCTTTGCAACTATATGATAGGGAGAAACAGTTTTCACGGAACTTTAAGATTTCTATTTAGTAGTCTGTGGAGGAAAAAAAGATGGAAATACTTTGCAAATTTAAGGTGAAATTTGTTTGGGACTAGTTCATCAGGAGCACAGAAGTTGGATAGGAAGGGTCGAAACTTAAGATTACCATTCAAGTGGTGAGAAAAAAAAAAGCCGATTGGTTTTTGCAAATGACTTCCACTATGGAGCATGTGTTTATATTTTATAGTGTGGGTAGAGGACCCACCAACCGGAGGACAGACTGGTTAGAACTATAATTGCCTACTGAAAATGCATGTTTAAATATTTTTGTTGCATTTGTGTTGCTATGGAATATGCAGCGTGAACTACTAAACTCTGTTCTTTATTGTTTGAATCATAATCTCTTCATTGACTTCATGCATTAGGGAAAGATTTTTGCTAGCTTCAGATTGCTTTAAATTTATAAAACTTTTTTTATTTATGATCAAATCGATGGTATGATATGTTAATTATAAGACCTGAGTACTCCAGAATCATCATATTAACGAAGACAATTTTGAGTGTTATGATGCAGAGTAGCTTCAATGCCCCTTCTGGAAGCGACCCCATGGCAATTGATTTCACGGGGATGGGAAAGGGAGAGGCATGGATTAATGGACAAAGCATTGGGCGTTATTGGCCGACCAATGTATCCCCAAATAATGGTTGCAGCGACTGCAACTACAGAGGATCTTACAGTTCAAGTAAATGCCTCAAAAATTGTGCTAAACCCTCGCAGACATTGTAAGTGCCTGAGAAAGTCTCACCTGAAAAATTTCCAACTTTACCTAGGAAGGTACTAACGTCAACAATCTTGCAGGTATCATGTACCTCGTTCTTGGATTAAACCAAGCGGTAACACCATTGTATTGTTTGAGGAAAGGGGTGGAGATCCAACACAGATAACTTTCGCTACAAAAGAGGTAGGAAGCTTGTGCTCTCACGTATCCGAGACTCATCCATTGCCTGTGGATATGTGGAGCGCGGACTCAGAAGCAGAAAAGAAGGCAGGACCTGTACTATCACTGGAGTGCCCACTTCCCAATCAGGTCATTTCTTCAATCAAGTTTGCAAGCTTTGGAACCCCTCACGGAACTTGTGGGGGTTTTAGCCATGGCCAGTGCAAAAGCACCAGAGCCCTTTCGATGGTACAGAAGGTAAGACCCACTACATACTTTGTCTCTCCATATGTTGAACTTGAGTTGATGAGTTCTAATGGTTTCTCGCCAACAACTGATATTCTTCACAGGCTTGCGTTGGGTCAAGGAGTTGTAAGATTGGTGTATCAATCAATACATTCGGTGATCCATGCAGAGGCGTAACCAAGAGTTTAGCAGTAGAAGCTTCCTGTGCATAACATAACAAAGTTGCTGGAATCAAAGCATGCACATGTATGGGATACATCCCCTTGTAAGCTTAAAAAATAATGAGCTTTTTGTTCGTGTGCATAGCAAATTTACCAGGAAAAGGAAAGGGGTTAGACACCTCCACAGTGTATTCTTCATTGCAAAAATAAATCATCGATCATTTCACATATCCTCAGAGCGTTATATATTCAACGTCGAATACATCTGTCCTTCAAGTGCATTAACTACGATCTAGGAGAATTCCCCGCTAAACTGGTCACTCAAACATAAGTGACGCTAATATTAGTCTCGAGGTTTAAGTCTTCTGGACAAGCAGTACTTCCCTGAGTTTCACCAACACAATTATGTTATACATCATGGAAAATGTCCATGCTTTTATTTATGAATTCATCCTGAAATACAAAGCTACCTTTAGACCACAATAATCATACACTTAGACACTCATAACTCTAAAACTCTTAACTCTTATGCAAGATTTTTTTTTTTTCCTTAGAATTCCGCAATTTGCACATCAGTTGCAAAGCTAGACTGTCTCCTAAACCTGCAAGCCCTGCAAACTGGTGAAAACAGAGACGGAGTCTGGTACTTGTCCTCTCCTCCCATCATTGGCATTGGAACCCCTACTTTGACAGGGCTAACGTAATCCGGCTGGTAAGTCTTTCCCAGAACACCTTCAACAAGATCCGTCAAGTTGAAAAACTTGAATTGCATCTCCAAATGAGCAAAAGCATCATCTTTTGGCAACTGGTAGTTGTGAACCCTGTCTTCTTCTTTCCCAATAGGCCTCACCTTTATGTCTAGTTCCACCAACTGGGATACTGTGACTCTTACAGTGTTAGTGTCATCAGTTCTCTCCACCACAACTTCCCTTTGGTCCTCATTTGCCCTCCATTCGGCCTCTCCCGCGGTAGGAATCTCCACTGTCTCGCCATCCCATCTAACAACGAGAGCATCAATGCTGTCATCCCAGTGAGTGATTATTTTTGCTGCTATGACCAGTGTGTGAGTGTCAAACATGACAGAGAGGGCTTTCACCCAGGTGTAGTCTCTAGTCCGCCCTTGAGGCCTAGTACCGATAAAATGTGCATTAATTTGGAGGTTGTCATCCGAGACAATGGCGAAGTTTCCTCCCTTTTCTCCATGGAAATAGAACATAACACCATCACCGCCAACAAACCGGGGATCATAGCACAGAGAGCCATATCCATTGCAGTTTGGTCTTCTATCTGCCAAATGACATCAGAAGAAGAATTAGTATTGTAGAAACTTGATTAATCTGCATGGCATAAATTTGTAGTGGATTTACTATTATACTTGAAAGTAAGCTTCCACATTTCACTTGGTGCCTTACTTATATGGTTAAACGTAAGTCTCTGGTTTCAGAATCATGTGTGGAGAGAATATCTTTAGCAGACTAAGCACAGTAATCACACAAACAAGACAGATCAGGAAGCGAAATTGATTAGTTTTAGCAGACTTACTCTTGCAAGTGGCTTCACATGCAGTACTACAGTTGATTAAGCAAGCCTTTTGCTTCCTGTTGTTCCTGGGTTTCCTCAGTTTGCATTCATCTGGACACACAAGTATCTTCCCCTGGCATTTCCCTCTCGCTTCGCAGAGTGCTCGCTCGTTCCCTGTATATGATGGACTCAACAATGTGTAATGTTGTACAGCAGGATCGAAGTTTCTCTTGTTTGGACCTTGGTACTTTTGGCCTTGAACCAAGTAGGCTTCCAGCGAAATGAATGCAAAGAAGATTGTCACCAGAATGCATGGCCTTCTTATATCCATGCCTGCGTGTATGTATGCAAGCCTACTGCTGCTATTCACCCTTGTTTACCAATGTTGCTTTTTGTATGTGAATGAGCTCCATGGAGTTTAAGAGGGGGTATATATAAGAGAGTTTCGAGGTGCAACTAGGCCTAGGTGTCTGGCTTAATTCTTGTTAGATTTGCTTCTTCCCATAGCCAAAGAGTTGAGAAATAACAATTCTGATAATATTCTAGGGTCTAGTTGGCCTAATGGTTACCGACTCAGACAATTTAACTGTTTAGAAAGTAGTAATTTGGGCTTGCTTGAAACTTAAAAATCTATCGACCTTCAAGAATACAGACCAAAATTCAACCTTGGAATTCACTTTATTTTGCATGAATAGTTTTCTTTCTTAGTTGTTACTACATGACGAGTCTACTACTGGGGATGTAGCACATAGATTTGCCAATATTATACCTCAGTTTTAGCAGAAAGTGAAACAAGTTGCTTCTCCTGACATTTTCAATTTAGCCAGAAACTTTATCAGGATGAATTTACGCCAAATATTTCACAACTAGTACCCCCTTTACAAACTAGTAGTAACATATTTGGTCAAATTGACTTTTTTTTATCTGAATATATATATATATATTCATGTAAAAAATAGTTACATCAGTTTAGGAGAGACTGTCCTGAAGTTACAATTGTCAGCCAAAAGAATGCTCCTGACTAAATTAGGAGGTTCATATATAGGAGTATAACCTAAAGCAAAATCAAAGACTGTTAGGTAAGGCATTTGCACAAAAATTTGCCTTACTATGACCTTACCTACCTAAACCTGCAAATCTACAAACAGGCTAAATAACTGGAGAAGTCGAGACAAAGGAACTACAACTGTACACATGCGTGTGGAGAGACCAGAAATCTAGACGGATTATCTAATTCAACACACAGTTTGTGCAAGAAATGTAGTAATTTGTACTATTTGCACAATAAATGGTATCATTACTACTGATAATATGTTCAATTGAGAAAATTTATTGAATAATTAATATTATGAAATCCATAAAACATTAGTAATTGGCAAACTTCAAAGCCTTAAGGGGTGAAATGCGTAAGTGAACAATCCGTTTTAATCTATTACAAAATGCTCTAAGAGGAGGGAAAAATAAAACACAGAAAAGATATACTCCAAACAGATTATAAATAAGTGCATCTACACGATTTGCTAAGTAATGAATCCCCTGGGATTCTTATGTCGCAGATAAGAAACACATGGAGCAGCTGGGTGCAAACCGAGACAAGCCTTAAAAGCACTGTATACCAAAAAAATACTTATGTATTACATGATTAACTTATGAAAATATAATGCTCCTCAGCGTTATTGTTACGCTAGCTTCAATGTGATTAATCAGGACAACCAGGATGCTTAGGATCCCACAATTCTTAGATCCAAAACTTCCGCTTATTTTTACATGATTTAGGGTTCTGTATGCCTATTATGTGTGCATTATAACCTTATTGGGAAATGGGAGTTGAACCTACTAGGACTCTTGTGTTGACTCGAGAGAAAATATGGCTCACATGGAAGTCAAAGCCACCTCTATCAAATCAGGGCATAATAATTACAACTTTGAGCATTAAATGTGGAATTGAATTGAAAGGGAACTAGTTCTTCAATTACATAATTTTATAACTTGTAATGGGCAGGTTTCCAGGCCCTTATTTTTTCTATTGAACCAAACATGAATAATAGTACAAAGAAAACAAGAAATCTTCTTACAATCATATCATAATTATAGGATTACACTCAAATTAATCATAACCCTCTTATTTATTGTCTTGATGACTCAGTTTCAGATGTTGGCAACCTCCTCTCACATGGTGGCAATCTCAGACGACTGTACCTGGAACCTGCACTCCTTGCACAGAGGTGACAACAGAGATGGAGTCTGGTACTTGTCCTCTCCACCCATCATTGGCATAGGCACCCCAAACTTGACAGGACTAACATAGTTTTCCCTGTAAGTCTTGCCTAATACTCCTTCAACAAGATCACTCAGGTTCTTGAACTTGAACTGTGTCTCCAGGTGAGCAAATGCATCATCTTCTGGCAACTGATAGTTGTGAACTCTGTTCTCTTCTTTGCCAATAGGCCTGACCTTGATGTCCATTTCCAACAGGCCAGAAATGGTCACCCTCACATTGTTAGTATCATCAGTTCTTTCCACAACAACCTTCCTTCCTTCAGCGGTGTGAATCTTCCATTCGGCATCTTCATCGGCAGGGATGTTGATCTCCTCCCCATCAAATCTTACTGTGAGTGCATCAACAGAGTCATCCCAGTGTGATACCCTCTTTGCAGCTAAGACAAGATTGTGAGTATCAAACATGACAGCAAGTGCTTGCACCCAAGTGTAGTCACGGGTCCTTCCTTGTGGTCTGGTCCCAATGAAATGAGCATTGATGTGAAGGTTGTCGTCCGAGACAATGGCAAAGTTGCCTCCCTTGGCTCCATGGAAATAGAACATCACACCATCGCCACCGACAAACCGAGGATCGTAACAAAGAGCTCCATATCCGTTGCAATTAGGCTTCCTAACTGCAGTAGAAATGGAATTGCAAGTTGAAAAAATTATGATAGCATGTTTTAGCCAATACAAACATTTTTTTGTTTCTTTTTCAGGATGCAACTGTTCTTTTAGCAGGCGCCAACCCAAAAGCTGGAATAGTATTATACTTTTAACATATCCTCCATCAAGTGAAGGCTTAGGCTTAAAACTTGTACAGGTTTAACAAATGCCTTGTGTTTTCTTTTCAATTCAACAAGGATTATGCAGAGGTTCAAAGTTCGAACACCTAACTATGTGATCATAATGGCTCCGCTACTATATCAAATGGCTAACTCAATCTAAAAGCTAAAACTGTTGCGTAAAATCTCAAAGCTCAGGGATAGTATCATTCTCTAACAACCATAGTGACAAGTATTCTGGTGCTGATATTGTGAATTTATTTGTTCACTTCCTTGAAACTAATAATTTAAGCCCCAGTAAAGTGATGTTAGTGCAAACTAAATGCTACTTTAATCTCAAGGAATTTTTTTTTTTTTTTACTCTAGGTAAATATGAAGCAGGGTTCTGATAAGAAAAGCAATTGTTAGAAAGTAAACTTACACTTGCAAGTAGCCTCGCAGTGGCCGCAGTTAACATGGCATGCCTTGCCCTTCTTGTTCTTTTTAGGCTTCTTCTCTGGACACTGAGCTGGACACACAATGGTCTTCCCATAACATTTCCCCTTTCCCTTGCATTTGGCTTGTTCTTGTCCATTATAAGAAGGCAAATCATCAAAGTCCTCTTCTGGATCTTTTCCTTTGCTCTTGTTATCTTTTTTTTTGCCATTATCATCTTTGGCTTTACCTTTCTTGTCACCAGGATTGCCATTGTTACCCTTCCCCTTGCCTTCATCGCCCTTTGCTGGGGAACCCTTTCCATTGCCATTGTTACCCTTGCCATTGCCATCGTTACCCTTCCCCTTGCCTTCATCAGGAGCAGCTTGAACAAAGATGGCCTCGGTCGAGATTAATAAAATGAAGAGAGCCACCAAAATACATGGCCTTAGCTGAGCCATGTTTCCTGCTCTACAAATTAAACTTTTTTCTTCCTCCTTGATTTCAAGTTCTGTAAGAGTTGATTACAATGTTTTGAATGGAAATTATAGAGCTGTGCATGCATATTTATAAGGAACTTGGCCCTGTAATTTGACTTTGCTAATTCTGATTCCTTGCTTTAGTTTGTGACAAATTTCCTAGACTGGAAAGTAAGCTAGCTATTCCTTTAAATCTAATCTTTACATATCTTCGGGTTATGTTTGCTTAAGCTTACCAAAAGGTGGTTCAAAAGCTTGTAATGCTATTGGCTGCAAAACACAAACTGCATACTAAATCTTGCTTTCAGAATTAGAAGTGATCTTTCTGCTTATTCACTTTAAGTTTTTCTATTTCGGATCACATGGCCTATGAACATATAGTCCGGTCGGTCAAGACAACATGTTACCCAGAGGACATCCTCATTTCTTTAGGAAAGGACAAAGACGGAACCAAGTTAGCTACGTTTCATGGAAAATGCTACTTTAACATTTATACCTACTTTTCACTTCTCAAAAGAAAACATTTATACCTATTTTGCAGGAGAAATTGAAAGAAGTTTTCTTATTATAAACGCATTTCTTTTGTTTTTGGCTAAATTAGAGTTTCTTTCATCCAGGATTGCAAGTCGCTGGTTTACATGTCTCAGGCAGTTTTGGTTAGCAATATAAATTTTCTCTAGAATCATCTAATGGAAGATTAGGCGATTTATCACAGGAAATAACTTTACATTCTTTGTTGAATACAGGAAAGGGATACACAATATACAGGTACAGACCATGGAATGGAACCAAAGCTAACTTCTGTGAAACCAGTATGGACTTCTTCTCTTCTTTTCCGGGTCAATTGGCGATAATAGAGGCCCAAGGCCCAGGTTCGTTCTAAAAAAAAAAAGCATAGTCAGCTTCATTTCAAGTTTCGAAGGTAAGCGCAAGGCATTAGCTGTCCGGAAAATGAAGCACAAGGCATTTTATATTCAGAAAAGTCAACTTATCTTCGAGCGTTTACATAGTATATCATGATGGGCAAGCATTCTTCATCATCAATATTAAACCATTGACAGACCAAAGACTGCTTCTTTTGTTTCTTGTTTCTTCTGGCTAACTAAGCATCTTATGTTACTGATTTTCCTGACCCTTCAATTCTGGATCCTTGACAACCCTCTATATGATTGAAAAGGCACAAGTTTGCTAAGATAAGCAAAGTGTCACTTAGTCCTACACATCCACTCATCAAACCAATATTAAAGAAGTTGACAAGTTAAAAGTTTCGCATTGACAAGTTCAAACACGCGTATTCGTAGCCCAAAGACTAAGATTAAAAGCCTGGCCAAATTATTTGTATGAGCAGAAAGCAAGTCAGCTTTCATTGAAGATCTCGTATACAAAGGTAGGATTACTGCTTGTATGAGTTAGATTTCAATTGCCCACCTACATGAATATTCTGACCTAAAAGAACCATCTAAGATCATCACCAATATGTAACATGTAAAACATTACTATAGGAAAAGCGAAACTAAAGCACTTGTGCTCCAGCAAGAGAAGAATAGTGAAAAAAGGGTCGTCAAGCTCTCTCGTAAATGTTACACTGCCACTATTGGAATATAGGAAGATCGATCCTTCGTTTCTCGTCAATGATAAGATCTGTTCCTCCAGCTGGGACAATGCTACTTGAGGTTCCGGCATCTATGGTGTTACTTGAGGTTGCAGCCTCAACCGTCATCCTCAAGAAATAAGTATGCCTGCAACATCAAAAGCATAGAACCTTTCATAAACCTACAACAGAAACTTGCCACAGAGAATCACAGGATCAAACATACCATCGAGGATCCGCAGTTAATTCAGGATGGAAGGCAGTTCCCAGCAAATTCCCTTGCTTTACAGCAACTATAACTTTTTTTTCTGGCACAGGATTCTCCTGAGCATCAAAACATTACATAATTGAGATAAAGCATTGATACAAGATCAAACAAATTAAGTAGCTGCAGGTTACAGCTGGAAACATTTGACATATTCACTATAGATAGATTCAACATTTTGTTCCTGACCATAAAAGTTCACACGATTGCATCCTCGATTTGTTTTTTTTCTTTTTCTTCTCCTTTTGTTCATTCAGGACCAACAAGAACTTGAAACATCAGAATAATGGAGTGACGAACAAGAAAAGAGAAGAGACAAATGAGCTAATCAAATCAACCAAAATCTTGACAGCAGTCATCCCCTGACACTTCTGTATTCATAATAATTCCTCATAGTTCTCAGTCAGTCATCCCCTGAGGCTTATAGTGAGGCTTATAGTTGAATTGGCGAAGGTAGAAAGGATTGTGGCAATCAATGAATTGAGGCCAACACACATATAATGCTTTCTAAAGGATCAGTTTCAAAAGGTTGTACAGAACACAGAATTGAATGAATCAAATTCCATAGAACCAAGTACCCTCAGAAGATCCAATTGACACGTCTAATTCCACGTAAAAAACTCAGAAAATCATATGCTAGGTTTGATTTCATAGAAAACATGTCTGTCAAGAATCCAGGTTGATTTAAATTTGAAGATGTGGAAGATGCTTTTACTACAAGTACCCTCTGTAAATCCAATTGACACTTCCAATTCCACAAAGAACATTCAGAAATCATACGCTAGTTTTTATTTTAATAGAAATAGGTCTGTCAAGAATCCAGGTCAATTTAAATTTGAAGATTGCTTTTACTATAAAAATTAATATGATGAAGCATGAGTTACCTGCAATTCTATGTTTGTTTCCTATCTCTACTCCAATAATTTGGCTCCTCAAGACACTAACAAATTAATTTTCAATATCGGTTTTCAATTCAAGATGACATATTGAAGTCCTTTAAGAAATTCCCTCATTCTAGCAATCATGTGATGCCAATGACTTCCAGGTCCATATCTTGTCTAAAAGATAACCTTTCAAAATTTGCAACCAAGTTGGTGAAATGGTAGCAATCCACTATAATTAACTAGGAATGTGGCTTCGGTTTCAAGAGTTGGAACTAAAAAGTTCTCCCGCCAAGAAATCTTATTCTAAGCAGATCATAACAAGTACAAGCCTGAAGAAGTCGTACAGAAATGCTCTCCTAGTCATATTACCAGTTCACCTGAAGTATGAAATTACTTGTTTTTCATCATTCAATGTCATTGTGGCCCATAATGATGGAAACACTAACAAACATTTTCAACCTCATTCTATAAACAATGAAAAATATACATATAAGAGAATTCAATAAATTATCAACAAACCTCTTGAATTTGAACAGCAGAACTTGAAAACAACACATTGGTAGATGGGACGGGATATTCGGCAAGCACTTCAACCCCAGGCCCAACATCAAGGACCGCAGGAGCACGTATGAAAACCCCACGAAATGTTTCAGGGCCACCTTCCTTAGAAACCAGTTCCGGTGCTGGAATCTCTGCTTCAAAGCTTTGAATCTGCAAAATGCATGACTCAATGAAACAACACAAAGTTGCCGAGACTGTATGTGGGAGCGGCCAGCATCAGAAAGAAATAAGTTGGGGCCAGTGATTTTTATGTTTTTCTTGCTCTAAGGGTGGATAATGAAATAACAGAAACAAAGATCTCAGTGTTGATTCTCAATTCCCATTCTTTTTTATCAACTTTCTTTTAATATCAACAAACAAATTTGGGGTGTTTTAGCATTTTTTTTTCCTTTTTCTTTTCATAAACTACTAAGAAGATAAAGCACTACCAGTAAGGGTGTTGAAAGAGTTTGCGGAAAGGGAGTAATCACTTCAAAGTGCAAACTGTATTGAAGAGAAATACACAGCAATATGAACTTTATCCTAAAACACCATCAACGATTATGGAACCCAGACTTGGAATGGTCCCACTTGGTGTCGAGAGGTGAGACTCAAATGTGAACGACAAAGAACGCAGCACCTCCTGGTCATTCATGCTCTAACTGAATCCGAAAACTTTTACCCCCGTCCAAATGCCAGTTTGCAAAGGCAATATGCCATTGTGGTAAAGGTTTTACTCACATACGTAACTTCTAGACAATTACAGCGTCGAAGACTATAAACTCAAGTGTAGAAAATGAACAATATTTACCTGGCTTCCGAAGTAGTTCCTATGGACGGTGCAATCTAGACCACCAACCAATTCTTGTCCTCCCGTCTTCTGTCCTGAAACTCCACATGCCACTCACATCAACTTGATCTCAAATTGAGACATTGGTACTGAAGCACACTGTGCAACCATGTGAATTCAAGAAAATGAATAAAAAAACCCACCAACAGCCTTGTTTGCCAAGAAGATAAGACCTGCACATGTGCCCCATACAGGCTTTCCCGTTTTAACAAAATCACGCAGAGCAGGGAACTGCAATTGCAGAAAAGATAAGATGTAAGACTAAAAACAATAATAACACCACAGGATTCATCCCCAGAAAAGACAACACTGGAATAATATTCACTAACTCAAGAACTCTTCACTGATTGCACCAGCGACGGAATAACAAGAGAACACTTTCACCAGAGCGAAAGTACTAACACCACTGTAATCCACATAAAGCATCCGTCTTTGTGAAAACCCAATACAACCCAGCAAAAACGAAAAACAACCCACTTACAATCCTTCTAATCCAAACAAAAGCATCACCCTTTTACAGAAAAAAAAGATAATAAGAGACGGACCAGATTGTGATACTCAGCGAGCTTAGCCATGGTGGTACTTTCGCCGCCAGGAATGATAAGAGAAGCTACGCTCTCAAGCTGCTCAGGCTTCCTTATCTCCACTCCCTTGACCCCAAGTCTCCTGAGCACTACACACCAACAAAGACAAAAACACAAACACCAAAACCGTGAAACGCAAGCGCAAGTTTTGCTCATTAGAAGAAACTGACACGTCGTTGTTACTATAGCAGAAAGCTAATCAAGAAGAGAGGGGAAGTAAAAGAGAGAGAAGAGAGATGCCTGCAATGTGTTCGTTGAAAGAACCCTGTAAAGCGAGCACCCCAACCACGGCCATTGGGCGTTTGGCGGCTGATTGTGTTGTTGGTGTGTCTGTGTGTGTGTGTGTGTGTGTGTGTGTGTGTTGTGTTCGCTTTTTGTGTTTGTTAAAATGAAATGCGTGAAAGTGCGCCACCCACCCACCCCCGCCGCCAACAACGAAACAAAATGAGGAAACAGAAAAAGAGAAAAATAGTAAAGAAAACGGTAATTAATTAAAATGGCACACTCTCGGGCCTTTCGTTTCCTGTGTGGCGCTAGCTAGACCAAGCCACCTCCTCCTTCCTTCTCCATTGTCCTTATTGTTGGACGCACCGTTTCGTGGAATCTTCCCGTTTTGGGGGCAATTTGGGGTTTTAAACTGTTTATTTGTTTTCCGTTTAATTATGTATCCATATAAAGAATCCAATCCCGTTTAATTATGTACTTAATTTGGGCCAAAAACCATAATCAAATACCAGCCCATCATTTACAGGCCTAGTTTTCTCGGCCCACTGACATGATGGCCGCAGAAAATGGAACCCACACAGTCACTTGCCCACAAGTTACTCGCCCGCCAAAGGAAACTGCAAAAGTTAAAAAATAAAAAAAGCCCACAGGTTATCGCCTGATGTTTTTTTTTTGATTGAATATCGCCTGATGTTTTTTCTTCATTAATCAATAATAACATCTCAAAAGAACAAAAGATGGTAGATAAATTCAAATAAAACGATTATTCTTCTTCGGTTTTTTTTTTTTTAGAATATGGAAGGGGTTGACTTATTATTGGATCCCACCAATGATTTTTATGGCAATATTTTTGAAAAGGTTGGGTCTGGTCCTTACAACCACCTCAAAGAGCAAAGCCAGATGTGATGTTTCACTTTGAAATTAATTAATTAATTAATTAATTAATTAATTAAATAATAGACAAAATTAGTTCTGATGTGAAAACCTAAGCCCATCACTCGAATCTTATAATTCTGTTTACCTTATTGTTCACGGTTGTAAATTCTCCAGCTGTAGGGGGCCAGGGTCTACTTTACTCATGATTATTTATATATATATAAAAAAAAGGAAATCTCAATCTAAATTATAAGATGAGGGGAGGATAAACATTATTAAATTATTATTATGTGTTGTCATAAAAAAGGCTCTTATGTCATGGAAGGACCCATTAGAACCACTTTTGCATGATCCCTCCACTTGGCGAATGAGTCTAAAATGTCCTCATCACATCTAATTATAAGTTTGTAAGATAAGGTTCTTTGTCACCTAAAAGGCCCAAGTGGGGAGCAGCATTGCTTTTTTATTTTTCTTTTATTCAATGCGTACCAGTTTAATGAAAGATACTCTTGTTATTTCCTGAACCGTACTCTTATCTTATGGTCTTGGAGACAATCCAGTTTATGGTTGCTTAAATTCAAGGCCGAATGATTAACAAAACTGACCCATAATGAACAGAAACCATAATTGTCTTTAAACAACAATTAGTTTTAAATAAAATAGTGGTAGCACCGTACACACTGCAGATAATTATATGAACCCCCATTGATTAATAGCCAGACAACCTCTGCGTGGAAATAGAAAAGAAAAAACAGAACAACAGACAACGTCTATGCATGTTTCTTAAAAAGAACGTACACATAATATTATAATAATATTAATATATGGAGTCTCAATGCATAAAAATATCCACAATACAAAATGTATTTTTTCTCCATCAACCTACATACAAGGTAGTTTTGTTTTTGTTTCTGAAAACAATTAGGTTAAGAGAAAATTTTTCCAATCTATGACAGACTACAAAGACTTTTTTTTTACTAAAGGCAAAGTACACGCGATTACTATAAAACCATTATGAATGTGAGTAACACAAAATGCTATATAACTTAGGCACATAAGAACGAATAGAACTCACATATATAATACCAAAAAAAGAATAATAGGTTGGTAGAATTCAAACTCTTAATATGACGAGAATATTAATCTCGTGATCTTACATCACAACAAACAAAAACAAATTTCCAACTTGCATTAGCAAATAAGCAAAATTGTAGTTTAAATCACAAAAAGTTAATCCCAATCATCATTTTTTCACATAATTATTTAGCTATTTTTCTACTAATTTTATCATTAATTTTTTTCAATACCGAACTTCATCTCGTGTGATGAGTAAAATGAGCAAATAAAAAAAAATTAGTTAAATTGTTTCTGCCGTGAGAGGTTTTTAAAAAAAAACGAATTAATCACAAATATATGTGACAAAATAATACTAGATTTTATCTTCATGCTTATTTTCTAGAAAATCATAAATTCATAATAAATAGAAAGAGAGAAAGGAAAAGGAAAAAAAGGAAAAGGGAGAGGGAAGGAAGAAATTAACCAGGTACTTGTTAACCACCAAAAACAGCCCAAGAGAGGCAAATTAACCAACCCAACAATCAACCTCTTTTTCGTCAAAAAAAAAAAATCAATTAACGTTTTTCCTCCAAACAGTCTGGTTTTTAAAAAATTAAACATTTTCCTATTCTTGTCTCCAACAAAGCACAGACTCACTGCTTCCCTTTTTTGCCCCAATTTCCAATTGTATTCCGTTTCCCCTGTTTCTAAAAACGAATCCCATTTTTCCCCCCTAGGGTTTCTAATAAATTCCCATTCCTCTTCTTTCTTTTCTCCCATTCAATTCTAGGGTTTAGACCCCCCAATTACCTCTCTTTGCATTAGGGTTTTCCGATTCACAATCAAAGTCATTGGATTTGTTTATTTTCTTTTATAATCTTTTTATAAAGGTACGGTCTTGACGGTTGGCTTTGTGTTTTATATTATTTCAACGATAGCTCCTGCTTGCTTGCGTCTGAGAAATCCATTAAAGTTGTGTCCTTTATGTCTAATCAAGATCATCTCTTTAATGGGTTTCATTAGTTTATTAATTTCAATCGAATTTGATTTTGCTTTTTGGGTTTTGTTTTTTTGGTTTATGGTAGGGAACGGTCAACGGATTGGTGGTGCTGGAGATTATGAGCCTGCATTGGCTGATATAAAAAAAATTAACCTGGAGGACAGATATCAGGATGTTTGGCTCCCATTGTAGATTATTCAATATCTTATGCTTTTTCTTTTATTTGGCTGAATGGCATCCCTTGGAATAGCAGAGCTGATCAGGGCCTAAGCCCTCTCCTTCATTTCCCATCTCTTGTTACTCAGGTTTTCACTCTTTTCTATCTGTTTTCACCTGTCATCTTCAGTTGGATACGATTGTGCCTATGTTTCTGCCGCTTTTTTACGTTATGCTGTATAGAGTAAATAATGTGAAACCCCCAAGCATGACTAGTGTCATGCTTCAATTGGATATGCTTGGTTGTGGAAATGGCACTGATTGTGGTATTGGAAAGTGAATAAGAATTTCATCTTTGGGGGAGACTGTTTTTATTCGATTTGATCGGTTGTAGGCGGCTATGTTTGGATGTGGAATTGTGATCTGTCTGATTATGGAGGGGCGTGCTTCTTTTTCAGGATTTGGAAGTGGGTTTGCTTTCTTCTGCTTAGAATTTAGTGCATGCTTGGAGTCTTGAACTGAATGTTTCCAAAGAGTTATTCGCTTGCTAAAGCAATGGGTTGTTGTAGCTGTTTTGGGTTTATGCGGAAGCCCAAACGAAAGCCGCAGCCTGTATGTAGGACGAATAATAATCTTTCCCAGGAGCTATTGTTAGATGAAGAAGTTGATGATGAGGATGAGGGCTCGTGCTCGTACAATGGTGAGTATACTCGCACTGCTTATGAGGAGGATGAAAACGAGTTGCCTAACCGTGCCAAGCGTTCTGAAGAGATTTTAAGACTGAGGGAACAAAATGGAATGATTTGTCGGCGAGTTCCTGTGAAGGAAACTCATATTCTTGTTCGCTCAGAGGTAATAGCTGGAGCATATAATATGTTTCTTCTTTCACTTACATTTCTAAACCATCTATTATTTGTCCTCAATTTATGTTTTAAATTTCTTTCCATTTAATCCCGTGTTAAGTGTTTAGCTATTTTACTGTTTTTTTCATGTGATTCTGAACTGCATATTCTTTATGTTTTCACTAGGGACTCTTATTTCTATTTGAGCTAAGTGTCTTAATATTTTCAGAGTCATGTGTATAATGCTCCTAGAGTGACCTTACAGAATTGTTGTTTCATTGATCACTAGCTTGGAAGTGAACACTATCCTTCTACATGATATTTCAGGATGAAGATGGTAACAAGACGATTAATGAATATGTTCGTGAACGCAAAATTGGTGCGGGTAGTTATGGCAAAGTGGTAAGCAGAATGTTGGAAGATGTTCCATTTGTGTGTCTTTGACTACATAATTTATCTATGAGCTTTTCTTCCTTGTTATCCGCAGGTATTATATCGAAACAGTGTAGACGGGAAACATTATGCAATTAAGGTAGTGGCTTCTTTTTAGTCTCAACATAGGCACTAGCTTGCTTAGTGGGGAATAAGACTATAAATACTAGGAGAGAGTTGTGGTATGCCACGGTGGGGGCGATAGTGAGATATATTAGTTTTGGATTAGTTAAACATTGTTATTTTATTCATATTTTCTTTTGAGGTTACTTGCAATTGTGTTTAGTCTTAAAGCGAGAAATTGGGAAACCTGAATTAGACAAGTAGTCATTCTTGCAGTTTACATGGATATGGAACAAATAGATTCATGGTTTACATACATTTTTCAATTTAGTAGTTGCATCTGCTTGATTAAAATCGGGATGCATACTTTTTGACTGCAGGCCTTCCACAAGTCTCATTTATTGAAGTTGCGAGTTGCACCTTCAGAGACCGCAATGACTGATGTTCTCCGTGAGGTATCTGTTGGCTTTCTTTCTGTTTTCCAATACAATAGCTGGCTGCATAACTTGCAAGTATTATTTTGCCAAAATTGCTTGCTTTTTTCATAATATCTTTCATTACTGTATGTGCACTACTCCCTTGAAAACACCTCGGCATCCCCTTGCATTGATTTCAGTATAGATTTTGAATCATATAGCTATTTGTTATTCAGCTTGCATAAGAATCTTGATCCCTTTGTGCTTACATTTGATTTTAGCTAGTTCTGGTTCTGCTCTTAGGTCAGGCAGATAGTTGACATTTTCTTTATTATTTGATGCAGTTTTAACTCTGCTTGGTTAGTTTATGAAGCTTTTGTGCCTTTCCATTTGTAGGTTCTAATCATGAAAATGTTGGACCATCCTAATATTGTCAATCTCGTTGAGGTGATTGATGACCCAAACACAGATCATTTCTACATGGGTATTTCCTTAGTCCTTTTTTTTCCTTAATAATTTGGGCAACTCGTGACAGTGGGCTTTATTTCGTCATATTAATTTTGGTTGGTCACATTTAGCATGCTCAACTATGTCATGCTATTTGCTGTAATGAATTGTCATATAGGTTTATGATTGGCTTAACACTTCTCTTTACAGTTCTTGAATACGTTGATGGAAAATGGGTTTGGGAAGGTTCTGGTCCACCTGGTGGCATTGGAGAAACTACTGCCAGAAAGTATTTACGAGATATTGTATCAGGACTAATGTATCTTCATGCCCACGTATGATCTTGATAGCCTGCTTTTTCTGTTCTGTAACACCTTTTAAGTTTGCATTTTTGTGCATTCTATGAGAATTGCTGTAGTGGGTTACTCTTACTCTTACTCTTCCATGGTTTATGTTGTACAGTTAAACCATTAGCTCGCCGTTCTACTTATCTAGTTATAGATATGACACATATTTGGGTGCTAGAATTGCACCATGAGATATTAATCTAGGAACAGAGATAAACCCCCCTTCTTTTGTGTTTATTGGACTCTGGCCTCTGCATGAAAGTCTGGTATGAGTACATAAGTACAGCAACCTTCTTGGATAAAGTTGATCTTCTCTATAAAATGTGTATTATTGGTTGTCATATTAACAGTAAGATGGGGTGTCCAGTAGTCTTCATCGTTTTGCGGAAATGTTGGTTTTGATAGTTTGTACCTCTTTGGATGGTTTTCCATGCTTGACTTAAAAAGTCCGACTGAAAAGACAACTTTTCTGGTAACTGTTGCTGATGAGAGGACTTAGAAGAGTTGGTCTGCAATTTTTGACTTTGTATCTTTAATATGATCTCATCAACTTGATTCTCTGACGAATTTTCTGGAAATTATGCATGTCTGTGTGCTTATTTAGCCTAAGATCTTTTGCAGAAGTCATCTTTGCATTCTTTCTATAAGTACCTTCATTTCTGTTATTCTCAAGAAATAGATATTAAACTTCTTTGTTTTTACTATGCAGAATATTGTGCATGGAGATATCAAACCTGATAACCTGTTGGTTACTCGTTCTGGCACGGTAAAGATAGGAGACTTCAGTGTCAGCCAGGTGTTCGAGGTAATGAAATTGCATCATACTTGTGTAGCCATTTATTTGTTTTACGGTCTATTCAAAATATTCTCCCCTCTCTTCTTTTCAAGGAATTACCTTGAATCAATGTATAGTAAAGCTCTGAAAATGCCTAATCAACTACATATCAATAGAAGAATTTTTATGAAAACCTGTCAGATTATCCTAGCATGTTATTCATACAAGTCAATGGAGCATGGACAAGGTTATATGGACTACAGTTTTGCTTCATCCTTTACCATGTTGGTAAAGAATGCATTCCTCCACCACTTGCTAGATGAAAGTGTGTGGTCGTTGCCTTTGCCATTTCCAGTATGCTGATGTTAAGGCTTTAGATGTGCATTTCTAGTTTGTCATTGTCCTGACTGTATGTGTGCTAACTGACATGATTGTCTGGTCTGGCTCCTTGAGGATGCTATGCTAATGGATTATAATTTAGCATGCAATCAAAGAAATTCTTTTATTTGTTTTGTTCTTAACCATATTCTTTGGTCCTGCAGGATGATAATGATGAGCTCCGTCGGTCTCCTGGGACGCCTGTTTTCACTGCACCTGAGTGCTGTCTAGGTTAGATTTTCTTCTCTCTTTTTAATGAGACAAATATCGGTCAGTATACCTTTAATAATGCAACTTAAGCCCCTGAGTTTCCTCTGAACAGGTCTAACTTATCATGGCAAAGCCGCTGACACATGGGCAGTGGGCGTGACTTTGTACTGTATGGTACTAGGACAGTACCCATTTCTTGGGGAAACATTGCAGGATACTTATGACAAGGCAAGCAGTTTGCACCCTCATTTTCTCCTCTTGGCCTAAGTTGGGTTTTATTTGGAAGTTGTAGTGACAGAGCTCATGTCTTTTCCCCTTTTGTCAGATTGTTAATACCCCTTTACTGCTTCCCAATGAAATGAACCCGATTCTGAAGGACTTGCTTGAAGGACTGCTTTGTAAAGGTGAGGGAATAGTTTCTCACCATTTAGTCCTTTGCAATACATTTACTTGGCAGGTCTTATCGCATTTGCGAAAGTCATTTGAACTAATCAACTGGAATCGCTGCAAATTTGTGAATGCAGACCCAATGCAAAGGCTGACTCTAGATGCTGTAGCAAATCATACTTGGGTTCTTGGGGAATATGGTCCTCTTCCTCAATATTTATGCTGGTGCAAGCGGACCAGTATGCGGATGGAGGAGTCTGATGGTGTTGGAATTGATACTCTTATGGAATCTAATGGAAGCAAAACAGATACTGACTTGAACCACACTGACTAAAAACTGTCTAACTAGGTGGGATTGTTTAGATATAGTAGAAAACTAGGTAATCGTTGCATTTTAGTATATTTCTCGTGGGCAAGAGGTACATTTGTGAGAAAGGTATGAGATTTTTTCTGAGTTGTTGGCATAGGAAAGGAACAAGAACCGTGTAGCAGTCATGTTTATTATGTGGAGCAAAAATTTTCTGACCTTATACCGAGTATATGAATTTTTAGTTTGAGTTTGACATTGAAGGCTGCTTGTTCTCTCTTTCTTTGTGATTTTTTTTTTTTTTAAAAAGAAATCTTGTAGCCTCATTGGATATCTGGTCAGCCGTTAAATTCCCAATTGAAAGCACCATCTCTGGGTGGAGAATGTAGAATATATGAAGGTTTTACTTCCTGGCCTGGGTCCTTGTCAACTTTTTCTGCTGGTCAGAGTGTCACTAAAGTTAACTTGTCAGAATCAGCTACTGGTTCTCAAATTCCAAGTGATAAGTAAGCCAGCAAATAAAGTGAGGCATTGAATGCAAATTTAGCTTTTCACACAAATAATTCATATTTTATGTGTTTAATTGAGTGCTTGTTTGGCTTGATTGTATTATATGTCCTTTTGTCATTTCTGGATTTGTGACGTGAGAAATTGGAAAGAAGCTAGTAACAAATATGGAAAATTAATTTTAATTCACAAATAACTAGAAATTTTGTTATTTACTGATTGTGGCTAGGACCACAAGGCAACTGGAAGCCTAGGAATAATTAGATAAGCCTGAGCCTAATTCAATAGCACAATAGTTGAATTGGAAATCTTATTCTTGATTGGTTTGAGTTGCACACACACAAAAAAGAAAAAAGAGCAGATGAATAAAAAGATACTCCTCCACAAGAGTAATTAGCCGCCACGGCGTGTATTAACTATTATGGCTAATTTTTTCTTTGTGGGTTAGCTTGTCTTTTTGACTAATTATAGATGATGGATAGATAGACAACCCACAACAAACTTTTTGCAATTCTTCACGGCTCTCTCTCCCTCATTCATACGCCAACAATTGAGATAGACCTTTGTAGTGTACAATCTTGATTTTCTTGTTCAAAAAAAAAAAAGAAAGAGATCTTTCTTTTGGGATTTGGCCAACCAGAGAATTGACAAATGCAAAAAGTGATCAATAAATGACACTACTAACAAGCTGACATCAAAGGAAAGTTCGTAATCCTTTGTACTTTTTTTTGATGAGGTGATGAGCCAACACAAGAGGAGGAGAGTTTCCTAAGCAAGCACTCACTAGTGTGCCATATGACAATGTACTCGCTAACAACAATACCCTCCCCCCTCTCCTTTCTTTTTTTCTTCCAATGCTTGGCACATTTATTATGTGTCACTTTTCTTCTCTCGTCTTTCTTTTTCTGTCTAGACATGAAGGATGATCAGTCCTCTTCTGGAGAGAAAAGGTTTCTGTTCTTGGGTATTTTTGAAATTGTGAAATTACCTCTTAAAATTTGCCCTCCTTGATAAGCCCTTCAATTGTAATCATTTGCGATTCAACCCTTCAATTTTTTTGTTTGTCTTAAAAATGCTCTTTTTTTTATGTCCCAAGTCTTGAGAAAGCACTAGTTTAATAAAGTCTAAAGAGCGATGTAAAGTAAGGAAAGGATAAACGGAGATTTCTAAAAAATGGTAAGAACTAGTAATTGGAAGGTATTCTATACTATGTAGTTTACCTTATTTGGGTTCTCTTTAACTGTCAATTTAATTGGGATCCGACTACCTCATAACAATGGTGTCACTCTCTAGGTGACTAGGTTATGAAATTGACATGCAATCTTTCTTCTCAAAAGAAAAACAAAATTTACGACAAGAAAGTCAGGTGCAGGAATGCAGGGATTGGTTGGGTAAGGGTAACATGTTTGATGTGTTGGTTATTGGCCTTTACGGCCATTAAAGAAGACCCAGTTTGGTACCTCGTGGCACCCATGCAGCTTATGTCAGAGACACTTTTAGATCCCCCTTCTTACCACCTTCACTTGGAGTTTCTCATACTTGCACAGAATATGAGGTACAACCACTGAGGGTTTCCTGATTCCACAGAACAAAAAAACAAAAAAAAAAGGGAATGGAGAGTAGAAGAAATACACATAAAAAAAATGTTGAAATTATCTCAATTATCACTCTATTTTTTAAAAATACTGAATGATATTAATTCCTAAAATTACATATACAAAATCACTCTAGTGTTACAGCTTATAGGTTATCTTGGTTTGTTTCTGTCCCAAAACATACTATGTTATCTTTATCTTTGTTGTCCCCATTATTTTATCCTTTTATCATATTATTGTTAAAATAACTTAGAATTTAAACCTATATGAAAACAACTGTGGCGACTCTACAATCTACATGTGAAAAATTAACTGAACAATCACTCTAGTGTTCATCAAAAAGTTAAGCCATATAAAATTAACTGAACTAACGTGTCATTAATTTGCCCACAAATGGCAAAAGGCAAAAAGAAAGCATCTTAGATTAAATCATTGCACATTTTATCATCACCCACCCACTGAACCCTACCCCGACAATAAAAAGTACCAGCATTATTGAAGAGGATCAAGTCCATAAACTTGATTATATGGATCATTAAGCAAAAGCTAGTGAGGCTTCAAGGTTGACAAGTAGCATGACAAATACTGTTAACATGGATAATAAATTAATTAAAAAATATGGTCGAGATTCTTTTGTTTCTAGCTTTTGGTGTTCTTGCTCCTTTTTCCTTTTCCAACAAATTATCTCACTTTGTTTGTTAGAAAAAGCCGTACAAATAGGTGTCGATGAATATTGGGAGAAAATAATTAAAATGGAGGCTGGTTTGTGCGTTCAAATGACCAATTTCTAAGTATACTACCCTTCCTTTAAGAAAAAAAAAAAAGGAAAAAATGTTCCTACTACTAGAGATAACAATATTGGTTTTGTACTTTGATTTGAAGATTATTTTTTTCCTTTTGGTTTTTCTATACTAATTAATGACAGATATATATACATCTCAATGTTTTGATTGGGTTGGATGTTAGTCGTCTAACTTGCCTAATCTTGAGGCATTGGTCAATTAGGTTTATTATTCTTAGACTTGACAATTTTCATAAAAGTCATCATTTGCTGCCTATATGTTCCTAGTATCATTATCTGAATTTTAAAATACGTAAAGAATGAAAAAGTTTCACTACTACTACTGCTAGACAATCAAAAAACATAAAAAGTAGTCTCATTTGGAGGTTTTTCGAAGGTCAAACTTTCATTTAATCACGAGTTTCAGGTTTAGTATGGACCGCAATAGAGAATTTTTTTTTTTTTTGATCAAACGGGGGCCTCACGGCCCGTTTATTAATCAAACACCATTAAGAAGTACTTACAAACCGAGAGTCAGCGACTCCCATACAATCAGCCAACAAAATGGCTAGGACATCTTGACAGGGTTCATGAAACTTAACTATATTGTCGGTCAATTGAACACCAAAGTTTGCAAACCAGTCAGCACATCTATTGGCCTCCCTATAAACTGTGGAGATGTGTACAACCCAATCTCTAGCCAAAACTTGCTCGATGCACCAGCAGAGCGTAGTAAGCTCCCCTCTGGAGTTGTACTGCTTTGATAACAAAGTGGCAGTCGTGGTAGAGTCGACCTCTAGCTCAACACGTCTATATCCAAGATCCCAAACCATATCTAGTCCGAGTTTCACAGCCCAAAGTTCTGCCTTCAAAGCATTGCACCACCCAACATTCCCTGCAAAGGCATGCAAAAATTTACCGTGAGAATCTCTAAGAACGCCTCCAACACCTGCGTATCCCGGATTGCCTTTACTAGCACCATCAGTGTTAAGTTTCACCCATTCTGATTTGGGAGCTTGCCAAGAAACAAATATCTCCTCCTGCCCCCTGCCATGGTGTGTGGACCGGCTTTGCGAAGCCTTCACATCATTGAAGAAGAGCTGAATTGCTCTTATGTAAACTCCGATATCAACATCAGAGTTGTTGGGATTGAACACCCTATCATTTCTCTTTCGCCAAATAATCCAAGCTATTATGCCAAACTTAATAACCCAGTCACAATCTCCAGTTAAGTTCTTCGCTAACCAGTCGTTGCATGGCAAGCTGAAGAAATGACTCCTGTCCACATTGACGGGTAGAAAGTATTCCCACACCCCTTTGGCTAAAGGACAATCCCGTAGGGTGTGGGTTAGGCTCTCAGGTGCAGACTTGCAGCAAGGACATAAATCAGACTGACAGAAACCTCTCCTACACCTCTCACAATTTGTCATGAGCCGCCCATGTGTGGCTGACCATAAGAAGGCCCGCACTCTCTGAGGCCCTGGCCACTTCCAAACTAAACTCCATATACTCCTAGTCCCATTCCAGTTGCCTCCATCTATCACTTTATATGCAGATTTAACAGAGAAACAACCATCCTTACCTGGTACCCATGCGAGGAAGTCCGCAGGAGCAGTTGGGGTAGGGGGGCATGTTGCTAAAATCCTTTGAACTATGTCATCAGGTAGGAATTGATGTAAAAGCGCCACATTCCACCTGCCATCATGAGTAACAAAATCAGCAGCTTTAGCATCTAAATTGATGGTTTCCGAATTGTCAAGAAGCTCCTCCTGTAGTGGTCCAACTCCATCAACCCAATTGTCCTTCCAAAACTTAACTTGTGCTCCATTAGATACCACCCATTTTAAGTTATCACCAAGTAAACTCCATACCTTTTTCAAATTCCTCCACAAATAGGAGTAGTCACCTGAGGATTTCATCACTAGTTGACCATTTGATCTCTTCCAATATTTTGCAAAGAGGATACGCACCCACAGTTTTGAAGGTTCTGTGTGCATAATCCAAGCAAGCTTTAGAAGGAAAGCTTCGTTATACAAGTGCATCTTTCTAATACCCAATCCTCCATTTTCCTTGGGCTGGCAAACATCATCCCATTTAATTAGGTGACACTTCTTCTTTTCGTCGGAGTCGCCCCAAACAAAGTCTCTGCACAACTGATCAATCTTATCACAGACTGTGATTGGAAGTTTGGTGCTCTGCATGGTGAAACCTGGAATAGCATTAAGCACGGCACTGCAAAGTGTTATGCGGCCAGCCATCGATAGACTCTCTACCTTCCAATTGGCTAGGTTCTGCTGAACTCTTTCCACCACCCCCCAGTAAGTATGCTTGGTAACTCGCTTGTGGAGTAGTGGTACACCAAGATACCGTCCAAGGTCCTGTGTAAGAATAAAACCACTAGCAGCAGCTAATTTTCTAGCTCTCACAGGCTTGACATTTTCAGAAAACATAATGCGAGACTTAGCAAAATTAATTTTTTCCCCAGAAGCACCGCAAAATAGATCAAGGCATTGAGAAACCACTTTCACCTGCTCCTGGTCAGCCTCGGCAAATAAGATAAGATCATCCGCAAATAATAAATGTGACACCGTGGGACCTGAAGGGCTTATCTGAAACGGCCTCCAGTCACCCAAGCGGACTGCATCATTTATAATATGAGACAATTTCTCCATGCAGATAACAAAGAGATAAGGTGAGAGAGGATCACCTTGGCGCAGACCCCTTGATGGCTTGAAGGATTGGGACGCTGAACCATTCCATAATAATTGCATGGATGAGCTAGAGACACAGATCATAATCAATTGGCAGAGATGGGGAGGTAGGCCTACTTCTTTTAGAGTTGATTCCAAAAAGCACCATTCCACCCGATCATATGCCTTCTCTAAGTCTATCTTAATGGCCATATAACTCCGTTTTTTCTTCTTCCCACGCATTGAGTGCATAAGCTCCTGTGCAATTATAATATTGTCCACAATTTGACGTTGAGCGACAAAGCTGCTCTGGGATTCACTGATCAGCTTAGGTAAGAGAGGCTTTATCAGGTTGACAATCACTTTGGATATCACCTTGTAGTTGACATTGCAAAGGCTGATTGGCCTAAATTGTCTAATATCTTCAGGTTTGCTCTCTTTTGGAATAAGGACCAGGAATGTAGAATTAACTTGCTGCAACGAATCCTTTCCTTGGAAGAACTGGAGCACAAATCGAATCAAACTCTGTCCCACGATTTGCCAATGTTTTTGGTAAAAGACAGCTTGGAAACCATCCGGCCCAGGTGCTTTCAACGGCCCCATTTCCTTTAAAGCTATAAACACGTCCTCTCCAGTAATCTTCCTTTGAAGCTTGGAGATCTCTTGATCATTGAGAACTGGGAAGTTAGAAGAGGTTTGCAGTTGTGGTCTAGGCCCAATATCTGTAGTATATAGATTCTTGAAGAAAGTGACTGCCATATTTTGTAAATGCTCTTGATCCGTAATCCATTCACCGTCGTCCCCTCTCAGAGCTTCAATCTTGTTCCTTCTCCTTCTAATTATAGTGGAGAGATGGAAAAATCTGGTGTTCCTATCTCCCTCCGAAATCCACTTCACACGGGACTTTTGATGCCAAAGAACCTCTTCCTGAGCCAGAATTTTGTGATACTCCACTTGTAGCTCCTCTTCAAGTTTAACTAAGAAAGGATTAGGGCACAACGCAAGAGCTTTTTGGGCCCCCTCCAGTCTTGCTAAAAGCTTTTTTTTTTATGGAAAATATTACCAAAAATTTCCTTGTTCCATGCTCGCAGCTTCTCTTGCAGGGCACCCAATGCTTCAGCCAAGTAAACATCACTTCTCCACATCTCCAAAACCAAATTGTGTAGCCCCTCCTGTTGGAGCCAGGCTGCTTCAAAACGGAAGGGTTTGCTGCAAACAGGTGCTCCTCCAGGGAGAATGTTCAGTAAAATAGGGTGGTGGTCAGACTTGGATCTGGGGAGATTGTGAATTACGGCCTCCGGAAAGATTAAACTCCATTCTGCATTGCACACCACTCTATCCAACCTTTCATAAATTCTGTGAAGGCCTGGACGCTTAGGACCTTGCCATGTAAACTTGGGCCCAACCGCCCCAGCATCAAATAAAGTACATGCTTCCAATCTGCTTCTGAAAATCTGACATCTATTAAGATCCGTTGGAAGGCCACCTCTCTTCTCCTCTGCCAAAAGAACATCGTTAAAATCTCCCATCACAGCCCAAGGCCCCACAACACTAGTGCTAATTCTTTCCAAATCCTCCCAAAAACTAGCTTTTAACTCGTCATTTGGATTAACATAAACAAAAGTCAAGAACCAATCCTTCCTATCAGGCCCTTGCAGTTTGGCATGGATCAACTGGGAAGTAGATACCAACACCTCAAAAGAAACAACCACAAGCTTACTAATGATCCATAGACCTCCAGAAAATCCTATTGCATCAACTCTAGCGACCCAATCAAAACCAAGTCTCCTAACCGTGGAATCCGCCACCGCCCCACTAATTTTAGGTTCTGATAGCACCACTAAATCAGGGCGATAGATTCTCGACAAGTCATTCAGAATATCATGGAGGCGTTTGCTACGAGCTCCACGACAGTTCCAATAGAGAAAGCTTTTTAACATCATAAAATATGTACAAAAAGGAGACTGACCTGGCTAAATTAAGCCTTCAAGTCAGCAGGAGCAAAGGAGGCACACCTCTGATCCTCTTCCTCCATACGACTAGCATCAGCAGCCATTACCATAGAGTCGTCCACCATCAGAGAATCCTCCATGACCGAATCGGGGGGGTCTGGGGGGACATCTGTATTGCCTTCCACAGGCAATTTAGTATCTCTCCCATCATTTTTAGTCCTCCTCCCATCATCAACTCCGTCAAGCTCCTGAATCTTTGAATCTCGCGAGTGTGAAGTTGGAGGCAGTAGAGGTAGATTTTCGCAGGTTTTGGAATTAGTTATATCCTTGAGAGGAATCTTAGGTACCTGCTTGGACATTGAAGAATCGCCAGCCAACCCAGATTCTTTCCGTGCACCGCCACTCTGACCACTTGGACATGCCACCACGACCTGAGCCTTAGAAGAACTCTTACTTGCTTGGAGCAAGACACTGCTCTGACCCTTCTTTGCCCCCTCTTCCTTAGATTTCCCTTTATCCGCCTTAGACTTCTCGAAGTGAGTTTTCACTGGACCAGATGTAGCAGGGATTGGACTTGGTGGAATTTCCTTCTCTGCATCCATTTCATTCAGCACATCAAAACGGGAATTACTGACATCCACATCTTGTTTTGGGTCAGCTTTGCGGTTCCTGCTTTTCTTCTTGACCAACATCCAGCTCCCCCTAGACTCAAAGACTTCAGGACGAACCACAGGGACTGCCCCACCAGGACGCCAATGAGCTTTCAGGTCATCTCCTTCCGGCTGGCCCTCCTCCCTAGGCTTGTTAGTGCATTCCTCCTCTTTGTGACCATACAGCCCACAACCGAAACAAACCAAGTGAATACCCTCATACTCAACCCGCCAGACTCTCCTACCGATCCGGATTTTACCAAGGAGTGGCCGAGACAGGTCCACTTCAACACAAACACGCGCAAATTGAGCTCTTACTGCCAGTTGCGTTGCTTTTTCGACTTTGAGTGCTCTGCCCAACCGATTACCAAGTCTCATCAGAAAATCATTATCATAGTACTCAGTGCTAAGATATGGAATTTGTACCCAGACAGCCACACTATCAATTGATGCTGCGAAAGGGTCAAAGTTTGGTTGCCACTGGCGAACAGTGAGGTAATGATCTGCAACCCTCCATGGCCCTCCCAATAAAGCCTTCTCGTAGTCATCCTCACAAGCGAAGCGCACAACATAGAATTCATTGCCCATATCAGCCACAGTAATCGGCTGACGGGGGAGCCACAGAGAGTGAAGACGGTTCACTAAGAAGCGGTACCCTACCCTGTGCCCAAGCACCTTCACAATCAGAGAGAGCTTCCACTTGCCATAGAGTCTTCTTTTTTCTGCAGCAGATAAGGTAATTCTTGGGCAGTCTGGATCGTCAACCTCCTCATCAGAATCTGAAACCACGCCTTCAAAGTCTGGATCAACACGCTCTTCCTCCATCTCATCCACCGGAACATCTGACGAAGCCCTTCCTAGAAGAAGATCCTTATAGGACGTCTTTCTCCTCGAGTCACCACGGGCGGCAGCAGAGTTTTCAGTCAGCTCTTCACGGCCACCAGCCTCACCACCGGGAAAAGAGGACCCCTCAGAGAGTCGGGCCTTCTTCCCACTGCGTTTCTCAGCATTCAGTCCTCCCCCATGCATCCCTGGTGGCGCCAGGTTGGCCCCAGAGGCCATTGTTAGATAGACCTTGCACCTGTTCGACAAAAAAGCCAAGAGAAAAACCAAAGACAGCCTTAGCGATAATTTGAGAGAATCACACGCGCTTCACGCGCTACTAGCGTAACTTTGCACCACAAGCCTTTTTTGATGTAATTACTAAAGCGTTATATGGTTGTTAAAAACGTCCGTTTTTGCGATCCTAGTGTAGCATTTCGTTTCAACCCGTATACAAACTCAAAATCTTGGTCAAACTTGCGAGTCAACTCGTAAGCTCGGTTAAACTCGCCGAGTTTGGGCGAGTTCACTTTGTGGGTTAAAAAACAAAAAGAAAAACTGAAATTGGAATTTGGGTTATTAGTTTCTGTGGGGCCGGGGGATTTTATTTATGGGAAAGAACTAAATCCTTAATTACTCTTTTCACCTCATCGGCGGCACTATAACACCACCACCACCAGTCACGAGCATCCCATCTTTGGCTCTTCCTTCTCCAAGTCTTCCGCCTGCTCCTCCTCTTTCATCTGTCTTCCTCCTGCTCCTCTTCAGTCCTCCTCCACGTCCGACGTAGAATCCGCCTTAGGTATGTCAGCGTCTTCAAATTCCTCTTCAGTCCTCCCCCTCCTGCAGTGCTTTCTCATTTAACCTGATTTATGCTGTAGCTAGCCAATTTTTTTTTAAACGAAATTACAAGTGCTTTGATCATTGAGTGGAAAACTAGTCTGCATTTTATCAGGCTGCAACCAAATTTGAAGGAATTTTAATCTTCAGTTGCGTAAGTTGTGTAATCGGTGGTGCATGTTTGTTTTTACTCTTTTTTTTTTTTGAACATATTTGTTTGTTTTTACTCTTCATGCTATATATTATATGTTCCCATTATCTCCATTTGTCAAGACCACGAAAGCTGTGCATACATGCTCAAGTGGTCTATGTAAAGTGCCTTGGCAAACAGCAAACTTATACTCAGTGATCATATTATTGTGTTGGTTAACGATCAGCCGCACATGAGTTTTAAGGATTAGGTTGAATTTCAATGGGAGTCAATATTCGTGGGATTGATCCATTTATAAATTCAATTAAAATTTGAAATTAAATTTCGTGATTCTACGTTACGTTTTTTACTGGACTATTTCGTTATTAACAATCTTCATTATACAACTTAAGCTGTTAACGGTGCAATTTACATTAATACCCTTTATCTAAATAGCGCATCTCATGGGACATAGAAGTCCTTTTGCACCAGTGTCTCTCTATTCTAGTTCTTTGGATATTCCTGCGTTTTCTCTGATCACTAAAACCATAATTGCTTAGAAGATGAAATCAGGAAGGAAGAATCTGAAGAGGGCAGTAGAGGAACGCAGTTTGACACTTCAAGATGGGGAGAGCATCATGAAAGTTGTCTCTCTTAGAGGCTCCAATCTCATTGAGGTTCCAATTTTTTTCTTCTTCCTCTGTTTGAATTTCTAATTTTTTTTTTTGGGTTTTCACTTGGTGGTTGGGGTCTCCATTACCATTTGAATGGAGCCTAACGTTAAAGATGTAACCTTTTTTTTTTTTTCTCTTTTCAGAGCTTTGGTTTCCCATGAATGCATTCTTCGAAGCTTAAGAAAATTTGTTTATGTGTTACTTTTTTGATTTATGCTTTATTTCCAATCTTGAAGGTAGTGGATGCAAAAGGTGAGACTTCACTGGCACTTATTCCTGCAAAGTTTCAGAAGAGCATGTGGGTGAAACGAAGTTGGTTCCTGGATTTTAATGAGGAAATAGCATATTACTTCTATGGGACAGTAAATAATGGAGAAGAATTCTTCTCGCTATTATCCTTGAAAGTCTTTTTTTAAATAGCATATGTGCACACAATTAGTAGTTGATTTGCAAAATCATGCTTTCTCTAGCTGCATATAAGTTCCAGTTGTTCTGCAATGATTTTCTTCACTCCTGGTATCATGAATTGAGTTTTTGAGGTTGCATTGTGGATTTCTAAGTTCATGTTGAACTCCAACAAGTTATTTAGTTTGTTATTGAGTGTTTTATGAAAGAATTATCTAAGTTGCATTGTCTTGTGGCAATGCAGGAAGTTTTGTTGTGGTTGATGAGAGTGGAAAGGAAAAGGCACTAGAGTCGGGTAGCAAGGTAGCATGTATTGTTACTCAAGTTCTCTTCTACGAACAAGTCCGTACACTTCAGAAATCCGCAGAATGGTAAGAATCTCTCCATGTCGTAACACCGGAGGCAGTAAAAAATTTCCAAATATTCCTCTAATTCTTTGCTTCTGTGCTTATGAGTGATCAATTTAACCCTATCTTTTGTAAACTATATAAATAGTTGAAATTTGGAAGTAACCTTCTTCGTATACATCTTCGAGGATAAAGCTTATATAAAGCAGCATCTCAATTTTGGTGTATGCACACATGGTTTAACATTTAGCTCTTTAAAATGTGGAAGTAATTTGTTTAGTTCTCAATTTCTTCAATCAAACAGACTGCTAAGTGATGCTTAGGCTTAAAATTCGTTGAAAGTTTTTTTCCTGCAGTACCTGACCCAGCATGAGGCCGGAAGATACAACTGATGAAACCTTTAGTTCATTATTGGCTGCTAGATTGATTTGGACACTGCATATTATGAACTAGAAGCATGCTTTCTGTGTTCGAAATTCCCTTGTTTTAATGAGGTGCTGTGTGACGGTCTGATATCTTTTCAAATTAGTTCATCTTTCCAAACTAGATCAGTTTGATCTTTTCTGTTGATCTTTTGGATTCTATCTTTGTTTTCAAATTCGAAAAAGATTCTATTCCCATCTATGTTACTTTTACTTAGTCCTATTTAAGGGACCTTCATTGAATAAAAGAATCAAGTCATTTCAGTAAAATATTAAAGAGGTTAGGAGCTCTCTAACGATCTCCACGGTTTAGGCTCCCTTTGTCGAGCCCAGTTATCACCATAGGTCGCGGCAAGACCCAACCGCCCAAAGCATGACCTCCAGGCCATCGCCTGGAGACACGTTCATAGATTGTGGGTTCTATCATGCTGCCTATTGCAGAGACCATTCAATGTCAAAATTGAAACTTTGCTCTTTTATTGCATAACACAAGTTTGGGACAATGTGCCATTATCTCCTGCAAAACCACCATATTTTTTGCTTTTGTATAGGTATGGAAGTATTCTTATTTGTTTATTGTGTTTATGATCGCAGGCCTGAAAATTTTAAATCTACAGCTTTGGAGGGTTCTCATAAAAATCCAGAGAAAGATAATAGTCAAGAAGAGGTCAATGATCTTGGCTCAAGTGATGATGAATACTTGCCTCCTCTGGAAGCGAATGTGAACAGAATCAGACCGCCAAAGTTACATTCAGATGCGGAATCAGACTCAGAATCAGATGCGGATGTCCAGTAATGGCGTATAAGATCTGTACAGCCATTCTTTACATCATTATTTATGTCCAGGAGGCGCTGAAATGAGATTGAGAATATAATAGGTCTTTTCATTTCTGCTTGTTGTCAGATTAGATCTTCTACATCCATTACCAGAAACCACTACTAGAAAGAAAATGAACAAGATTAGATTTTTACATGACAATGTGGTTTTGACCACTCCAATTGTTACTGTTTCATATGGCAACACTTGAACTCTATGTTAATATTTGGTTTTAAGCTCCGGACTAGCTTTTACGGGTTCAAACAGACGGGCCGGTGACTGACACTTATTCATTTAAGTTTTACGCTTAAAACTTGAGGACAGAGTAAACAAGTCATCAATGTTCTTCATGTCAATGTGCATATATATCTTCAAATTCACAATGACTCTTATTTTGTGACTGACTCTTATTTTGTGTTAGTATATATCCAATACAATATAAGCAGCCAAACGCCATAACGCTGTCTAACCTATGTTACTTCTTAAGTAATTGCAGCGTGATAGGCAAGCAAATGCCATTTTGAAGTTCTTATCTTAATTGAACATAGAGAGTGTCCTGTACAAATGATTACCAATTAAGACTCCACTATTGCATTGTTGGAATTATTTAGCAAGTAGCGGTCATGTGGCCGCTATCTCCAGGAAACAAGGAAGTTTCTCTACTTTTCACACTTTAAATTTTGATGGGAAATGGCTAGTCAAAGCCAACCTAGGCTGCCCGGAGTTGCTCTATTTTTCATGAGCTTATCAGATTCAGAAGAATACTGGGACTTGGTGTTTTTATATTCTAAAGGATTTTGTGAGCAAAAAATTTGTTAGTCTTATTTTACTATTAGTTTGTGGCGTATTGCAGGTGATAACTGTTTTGTTACCTTATTTATATATAGAGAGAGAGACAGAGAGATACATTAAAAAGTGTCTGATGATGCTTGCTTCTCTAATGTTTGTCCAGAAAAAGACAGAGACTTGAGGGCTGCGCAAGGAGAAATCAAGGCCTTGAGGGCCAGTGAGGTATTGAAAGACAAGGCTATTGAAGAGGTACCAACGACTAATGTGAAAAAAAGAAAAAATGGAGTTGTAATCCCAAAAAAAAAAAAAAAAATAAAGTCAAGAAAGATTGAGAAATTCTAATTTAATCTTATATGTCTTGACAAAGATGTTGCTTGATGTGTTTTCCAGCTCAGGAATGAACTTTTGTAAGCTCGACGAGAAACTTAGTGTTATGGAAAATCGTGTACAGAAAAAGGTACCATGTTGAGTCTTATTGAAAATTTCAGTGGCTGCATGCAACTTGCATGACCTGAAGAACTAAACAAAATAATGATATATTGTTCATTGTAGAATCTGGAGATCAAGAAACTTACAGAGGAAAAAAGAGATGCATTAGCAGCACAGTATGGCGCAGAAGCAACTCTCCGGAGGGTCCATGCCAATCAGAAGGATGATGATTCCCTTCCCATCTCTTCTGTTATAGCTCCATTGGAGGCAGAGATTAAAATGTACAAAAACGAGGTATTTAAAGAATGAAAATAAACTTTTTAAAAAGCAAAGCCTGCCTCATGCTGGAAGAAATACTTTTTTCTAATTTACCTGCATGGATTTCTAGATTGCAGCATTACAGGAGGATAAAAAGGCAATGGAACGCCCCACCAAGTCTAAAGAATCTGCTCTGCTTGAAGCAGAGAGGATTCTGCGAAGCGCTCTCGAAAGGGCCTTAATAGTTGAGGAGGTTCAAAACCAAAATTATGAGTTGAGGAGACAGATCGAAATCTGCCTGGTGCCAATTTTTTCAAAGATTTTAAAGAAAACAAATAGCCAAAAGGTGTTGGAGGTTAAAAAGCTAAGCCAAACCATTCATGAACTTGAGGAGGCCATTCTGGCTGGTGATAAGGATAGGCATAAGCCGCTAGGATAGAATCTGTCTATAGAGTCCTATTTAGGATATACTCTCTGATTGTACATCACATATTGTAATTGTGGTAATCTATTGATTATATAAACGTATCAGGGCTGCTCAAGATGGCATCCTGAATACTTTTGTTCATGGTAGCGGAGCAGTTTTCTATTCTTTGAGGCTTGATCTTTTCTTTCTTTCACCATGTCTACAGACGTCTCTGCTAAGTCTTCTACTTCCTCTTCCTCCTCTTCTACCACTTCTTCTTCCATCTCTGCTTCCCTTCATTCCACTGTCCACTCAGTTTTAAGTGTTAGTAATATCAAAAATTATGTTCCCACCACCCTAGATTTCTCCAATTTTTTGGTGTGGCAGAGTCTCCTTTATACTGTTTTCCAATCTCACCAAGTCACTGGTCATGTCGACGGTTCTAGTGCACAGCCTTTGGCCTTTGTTCCTTCCGAAACTCCTGATACCCCACCTCAATCCAATCCTGCCTTTTCTCAATGGACCCAGATAGATAGTACTATTGTGTCTTGGATCTTTGCAACTGTTAGCCCTGATATTCTCTCTCATATTATCCGTCCTGGTGTTGTGTAAATAGCCCGAGATGTTTGGTTAGCAGTGGAAACCCTGTTTCATGACCATGTCCACGCTCGGTACATGGAGTATTGGTCGACTTTTGCTCAGTCTAAGAAAGGTTCTAGGTCTATATCTGATTATCTCAAGTCCGTCCGTAGTATAGCTGATAGTCTTGAGTCTATTGGCCGAGGTCTGAATGAAGATGATGTTGTTTTACAAATCCTCGATGGTTTACCTAACGAGTATTCTGATTTTGTTACGATGACTACTTCTAAGAATCCTCTGCCTTCGTATTATGAGCTTCGTTCTGCTCTTCTCGCTCATAAGTCATGTTTGGCTAAAACTCGTTCCTCTGACTCCTCTACTGATTCTTCTCAGGCCTTCTTTGCTACTTCTCGGGGTCGTGGTTATCGTGGTCATAATAAGCATCGTGGTGGACGCTATCAAGCTTTTCAGCCACGACCCCCGTATCAGTTTCGCCCTTTTCATCCATCCTTTTCTTCTGCCCCTCGTCCATCCAATGTTCCTCGTCCCTCTTCTTCACGCCCTCCCGCTTCTCGTTCTTCTCCTTCGGTTCTTGGACCCGCTCCGGTGCGCTGTCAGCTTTGTGATGGTTTTCAGCACACCGCGAAGCATTGTCCCCAGCGTGTTTCTGTGCCTTCCTTTGCGGGTATGCATGATGTTGGCTTGTCTACGGCGAGCCCTTCCTCAGACTCTGTGTGGTATGCAGACACGGGAGCTAGCAGTCATATGACGACTACTCCTCACAATCTGGACTCCTTTTCTGAGTACTCTGGTTCTGATTCAGTGCAAGTTGGTGATGGTACCTTTCTTCCCATTACACATGTTGGTCATAAAGTTTTTACAATTGGTTCTTTTTCTTTTCATTTGCGCAATGTTTTGGTTGTCCCTCAACTTACTAAAAATTTGATTTCTGTCAAGAGTTTTGCGCGTGATAACTGTTGTTCCGTTGTTTTTGATTCTTTTGGTTTTTCTGTGAAGGGTCAACGTTTTCAGCACCGACAGATTCGTTGCAGTGATTTTGGTCCATTGTATTCTGTTCGGGTCTCGGCCTCTCCATCCGTGGCTCTTAGCAGTGTGCAAATTTCTTCTTCTTTGTGGCATCGACGCTTGTGTCATGCTGGTCTACCCGTTCTGCGCAAGTTTCTTGGTTCCAATAACGTGGCCTCTTGTTCTTCTACCGACTATGGCTTCTGTCATGCGTGTCAGTTAGGGAAACATACCTTGCTGCCCTATCCTTCGTCCTCTTCGTCTAGTGTAGGATTGTTTGATGTTATTCACAGTGATGTGTGGACATCACCAGTAGTTTCTTTTAGTGGTTTTCGGTACTATGTAATCTTTTTGGATGAGTACACGCGTTTTTGTTGGGTTTATCCTATTCGGAATAAAAGTGATGTGTTTGAGAAATTTAAGGAATTTCATGCTTTTGTTGTCACGCATTTTTCGACTTCTATTAAATTTTTGCAATCGGACGGCGGGGGTGAGTTCTGTAGTACTGCGTTTGATCTCTTTTTACGTTCTAAAGGTATTCTTCGCCGTCTCTCTTGTCCATACAGTCATCAGCAAAATGGCATGGCAGAGCGTATGCACCGCACATTGCTTAATGCCATTCGATCTATTCTGTATCAAGCGAATCTCCCCTTGACCTTTTGGGTTGAGGCTCTACACTATGTTGTTTTTGTTCAGAATAGGATTCCTCATAGGACTCTTCAATGGACTAGTCCTTTTCAGCTGTTATTTGGTCGCCAACCCTCTATTGATCTTTTTAGAGTTTTTGGTTGTGCGTGCTATCCTCATAACACGCAAAGGGATAGGCATAAGCTGTCTCCTAGGGCTACTCTTCATATTTTTGTTGGTGTATCTGGTCAACATAAGGGTTTCCGCTGCTACAATCTAGACACTAAGAGAGTTATCATATCTCGTAATGTGATTTTTGATGAGTCCCATTTTCCATTTACTCAAACACTGCCTTCCCAGACTCAATCAAACTCTTCTTCTTCTTTCTCCTCTTTCAACCCTAAGGCTATCCTTACCTTACCTCGTGCACAATTATCGTCGGCATCTCCTTCTTTATCTACAAAAACTCCTCTTACCTCTCCACTGTCCTCTACATCCACGACCTCATCCCCAATTTTGGATAACACTACACTGCCACATCCAACTTCGAACCCAATTTTGGATCACGCCCTCTCCTCCACCGAACCTCTCTCACCATTATCATCTGACCCTGTCAGTCCTACAGGTGTTGTCTCTTCACCAGTTCCTTCTTCTCCTTCACCATCTCACACAACTTCCCCTCTTTCTTCTTCACCGAGTCCTCCTGCTCACAGACACCCCATGACCACTCGTACACGAGATGGCACACGCAAACCAATCCAACGTCTTAACTTACTTACAGAGACAACGCCACCCGAGCCAACCACATATAAACAGGCCTCAAAGGATAGGCATTGGTGTGCCGCCATGGCAGATGAAATTCAGGCTTTAAACACAAACAATACCTGGGTTCTTGTTCCACCACCTTCTTCAGGTGTGAATGTTATTGGCTCCAAGTGGGTTTATCGGCGGAAATTCCATGCAGATGGTACCTTGGAACGTCACAAGGCTCGTTTGGTGGCGCAGGGGTTTAGTCAAAAACCTGGTGAGGATTATGGCGAGACTTACAGTCCGGTAGTTAAGCCGGCGACCATTCGAATTGTTCTTTCTCTTGCAGTCTCGAATGGGTGGTCTCTCCGGCAATTGGATGTGAAAACGCATTCTTAAATGGTTTTATTCAAGAGGATGTCTACATGAAACAACCACCGGGGTTTGAAGATTCTCGCCATCCCGAATATGTTTGCAAGCTTCAGAGGGCTTTGTATGGTTTGAAGCAAGCACCACGTGCTTGGTATAATAGGTTTGCAGATTTTATTTGTTCGCAAGGCTTTAAAGCTAGCAAATCTGATGCCTCTTTGTTTCTTTATCGTTCTGGGCAAGATATGGTTGTTCTTTTGCTCTATGTTGACGATATTGTCTTGACTGCCTCTTCTAATATTCTTCTTCAAAAGTTTCTGGGTTTGCTGAAACAGGAGTTTCGTATGACAGACCTGGGGCATCTTCATTATTTCTTGGGACTTCAGGTCTTTCATGCTTCTGATGGGTTGTTTCTTCATCAACAGAAGTACTTGCAATCCATTTTTGATCGTGCAGGCTTACTTTCTCTTAAGCCTGCGTCTACTCCTATGCAGCCTAAGCTAGCTCTTTCAGTTCATCAAGGTGTGCCACTTTCTGATCAGGAGCAGAGTTTGTACCGTACTATTGTGGGGGCTTTGCAGTATTTAACGTTTACTCGGCCTGACATTTCTTTTGCGGTAAATACTGTATGTCAATATATGCATTGTCCTACCACTGACCACTGGAAAGCTGTAAAGAGAATTTTGCGTTATCTTTCTGGCACCCGCACTCATGGTCTTCTTCTTCGGCCAACCTCTGTTTCTTCTCTGATTGCATACTCTGACGCCGATTGGGCGGGTTGTGTGGATACACGGAGGTCCACTACTGGCTACAGTCTCTATCTTGGCACTAATTTAATCTCATGGTCGGCCAAGAAACAGAGAACGGTTTCACGCAGCAGTGCTGAGGCTGAATATCGGGCTCTCGCGGCTGCAGTTACAGAGGTGTGTTGGGTTCGTTCTTTGCTGATGGAGTTGGGGTTTGCTCCAAACTTGCCAATCACTGTTTACTG